>JAJLUK010000019.1:169003-191449 GCA_030570055.1 Blastobotrys chiropterorum
AAAAAAAAAAAAAAAAAAAAAAAAAAAAAAAAAAAAAAAAAAAAAAAAAGACAACCCTGCGAAGCGACGGTTAGTGCTTTTGGTTCTTTTCAGAAAAGAGAGTGGCCTACAGAACAATTGCCCCATTGGACCTGGCAAGCGCCTCCGGCGGCAAGAGCAGCTCCGTTCAGTGGAGAGTGGGGAGTACGAAAGAGGTACCTCGGTCTGCCGCGGAATTGGAGGTGGAACAACTGGTATCGAATTCAGCTCCTATTTATAATGAAGATAGTTTTGCCTCACTTTTTTGAAGTCATCCAGCCCATCTTTCCAGCTGTTTATAATTTGGCCAGCTGATTGCCCCGAGTAAACTGCAGTCTGTAACTTGTCAGATCCATAAAGTCTGTCGATGGTGTCAATAAAAGTAAAATTCCCTGGATAGAGCTCTTGGCTCTTGACCATGATGTTGATTGCAGTCTGCAACGGGCTGAACTTTTGTTTATCAGAGACGTACACTTGAATACCAATGTTGGTTTCGTTGGCGTAATCTTCAAATGTTGGTACAAAGTCAGACTCAACAAATAATGTACCGGGGAGGTTTAGCTTTCTCAGCTCATCCGCCATGTGGTAATCCATAAAGGGCGCGCCGAGTATTTCAAATGGATGAGTAGTTCCACGACCTTCCGAAAGAGAGGTTCCCTCCATGAGGCCGTTGCCAACGTATACCAGGACGCTTTGAAATGTCGGAAGGTTGATGGATGGCATGACAAAAAGCAGACCGGTATCATCGTAGAACATGCTTCTCTTCCAGTGCTCCATCCAGACGATTTCCACAGTAGCTTTCTTACCATCGGTCGCGTTTGGGACATATTCATTGTTGAACAATTGAGCCAGTTCACCAATGGTCATTCCATGTTGGATTGGGATTGGGTAACGACCGACAAAGGAGGAGTAGTCGGACTCGAGGATTGGGCCATCAACAGTAACCCCGCCGAGAGGGTTCGGCCTGTCCAAAACAATCAAGGTCTTGTTGGTACCTGCAATTCCCTCCATAGTGTCGGATAACGTCCAGGCATAAGTATAGAATCTAGCTCCGACGTCTTGGAGGTCAAAAAGAACGGTATCAACGCCGGCATCTGCGATAATTTGGTTGATCTCTGCGGACGTGTTTCCATACAGACTGTAAACAGGGATCTTTGTCTTTGGATCAATGTATCCACCACTAGAGGAGCCTGCTTGTTCGGCCCCACGGAAGCCTTGCTCTGGAGCAAATATAGCCTTCAGGTTGATATCGTCCTTGTAATGTTCCTGAATATAGTCCACATCGCCGCTCAAGTCGGGTAAGACACCAGTTGGGTTTGAAATGATCCCCACATTTTTACCCCTGACGAGGTCCAATCGGGATTCTAGAAGAACTTGTATGCCTGGTTTAACCCTTGCTGCTTCGCAGAGCGCAATTAAACTGAGGAGGAGAATATAAAGAGTGAAGGTTGTCATTGGTACTGTCAATCAGCACCATTTCCCTGTGTTATATACATTGCCGTTGAGCGTGGGGTTTTCCGGAGTTTTGACCGGATACAGAATCGCAAATTGAGGACCACTCGGCGAGTTTCCCGGCAGCGCAGAACGCATTATCTAATCATTCTGCGGTAGCGATTATTATCCTGACAAGTCCGTGGCTTGGGATGGTAATTAATCGTATGCCATAGGAAGACAGAGGTGAGTGCTGCAGAGTGGTTACCTTTTCAATGGGAAAAAAAAAAAAAAAAAGCGGTGAAATCGCCTTGTGTGGGCTATTCATACTTTCGGACCATGAATAGATCTCTGTGTACATGAAGTCGGAACGATATATCCAGCGGTTACAGTTTATGCTTATATTCAGAACCGGACTCTATTCCCTGCAATGCATCGACAGTACAGCACTCATATTATTGTGGTCAGTTCTATGCATATGACATGCCCTCTTTACAGAGCAACAGCCCTAAGATTCGTATGCGTATGTCATATATGCATAGCATACTTTGACTATGCACAGCACTATGCACATGGCATATGTCATAGCTTATGCATACTCTTATTCTTTCAAGGCCAGCTATCTATCCTTGGGGTCAAAAACAACTGAAAACTATGCATAGCCAGCCGCCCCTCCAATCAGATTGCATAACGTCCCCCCCCAAACAGACTCCTGACCTCCACATTTTCACGCGGGTCCCACCCGCCAATTGTGTAGGATTTATCCGAGGACCCAAGCCGCACGCGCCACGAATTTGGCCAGGGAATACTCGGGCCGACGGCGATGAATCGGGAGAGCCCGAGGTTAAATAACGTGAGAACCCCCGCAAAAATATATATATGGCCAGAACGGGTACAAGTTTTAAACCCTCCATACGTCTAGAGATCCACAGCTGGAAGCAGGCTATTTTCGACACACTACTGCACACAAACTATGTCACTATTTAATTCTGGATCTTGTGGTCCTGCTAACCCGTTGCAGAGTTTTAATAAGCATGCCTCGGGGGAGGGATCAAGCCAAGCAGCCCAACGGGAGCGGGTTATGGTAAGTGGAAAAAGAGTGGAGGATGGAAAGATATAGTGGCGAGGCTAACCGTAAAAAATGTAGAGCCAAACTCCAAATGGAGTTTCTGGATTCCGAACACAAACCCCAAATGCGCAGTCAAGACACATACAACAGGATTTTGAATCGTTCAACCAACATCATCAACAGGGGCCTTCTCAGTTTACCCCGGATTTTAGTGGGGCCCCTCAGCATCATCATCATCCTCCTCAGCAACACTTCCATGGTGTTAACTCGTCTGCCACACCGGATTGGGCTAAAGAATTTTCGCATTTGTCAGTTTCCGAAGGTCCGCAACGCCATCATCAGGTGGGTGGATGGAGAAACGAGTTCCAGACACAAAGTCCATCTCAGCAGCATCATCTTGTTCCTCAATTCCAACAGCAACCGCAAGTAATGCGCCAGGCCACCTATTCTGCAAGTCCGAACATTCTCGGACAATACTCCACTAACCCGCAATTTGCACAGCAACCTGAACATCGACAGGAACATCATTTGCATGCCCAGCGAGAGGCTCAGCACCGAGCATTTGAAGACGCGTTTAGCCAAATAGAGGAAACTCTCCGGGAGGAGGAACAGAAGCAACAACACGACGCATCGGTTGTGCAACCCCAACAGCCTGCAGAAGTAATCCAGGAACCTCCGGTACAGGAGAACGAAGATCTTTCCGGGGTTGCAAAGACCATTGTCAGCGCCATTTCTGACAACTCCATGTCGGCGCATACGTCCAACAAACTGAAGAACTCCAACTTCATGGCGTTGATGCAAAAGCTGTCGGACAAGCAGGTTGTTTTGGAAGGGGAAAAGTTTGTCGATCAGCATGGCAACGATTATAAAGAGAGCGGTGAGAAGACAGAGACGACTGCGGAGAAGCAGTCAGAGAAGCAAGGAGAGGAAGCGCGGTTGCCGGATCCGTTCGAATACATTGAACAGCAGATGCAACAAGAAGGACAGAAGGGCATCAGCGATGAAAACGAGGTCAAGGCCAATGTGCTTTCGCCATTCGAGTATGCTGAGGCGTTTGGTCCCGAGGGCCTCGCCAAACGATTCAATTGGGAAGAAAAGTACCATGAGGATGAAATGTGGGTAGTTTAGAAAAAACGGATATATATATATCGCCATTATTTATATAGCGTGTCATTAAAAATATGCATGCCGTCCATTAGATGGATCAAACGGATCCCGGTTGTCGTAATTGTGTTTGTTGTGGGAAAAGTTGCCCATCTCATAACCTTGCGGGTCCTGGTTAGCGCTGGGATAATAGTTAGAAACTGGTCGATGGTCACCATAGTCGCCAACATAGCCAAACTCGTAATCCTTATTATTATAATGCTCGTTGGGAGTGTATGAGGCTGGAGGAGGAGGGCTGGGCGCTCGGTCTGGGGCGTATGCCGGATCACGGCTGGCAGGATATGATGGTTCGTATGGCGGAGGGTTATAAATAGGCGGAGGTGGAGGAGCGTCCTTGTTGTGGTTGACCAGCTGGGGCTCCATGGAATGGTGTCTATCTGAGCAGCAGCAGAAGCAGCAAGCAGACAGGGTGCTGATTCCGGTGAAGCAGCATCGCACAATGGCAATGACCACCCATAGGACTATTAGGAAACACACGACTATCCCAACAATGGCCACAATTTTGCAGATGGTATTGTCCATGCACGAGTCCCAGCTCTTGAACGAGCTGGCCGTCTCCGACAAGTCTCGTCGGGACAGTATGCTGTTGAGTGCACAGTAGGCATCGCGTTGGTATATATGAGAGTTAGTGGACGGTATAAACATGTTGGAGAGAGTATAAATATGTGAACGGAAATAATAAAGAAAAACAAAAAAAAATCTAAATTTCCATTATGCATAAGAAGAAAGAAAAAAAAAAAAAAAAAAAAAAAAAACACCAATATGCTAGGAGAACCCACGGAGCACCCCCTGTTCAGGAATATACTGCATGTCTCACTTGCTGTACTAGCCTTTTATGCACGACTCACCCGTGCCACAAAAACCACGCCCACTGTCCGCAGGAAGAGCTGCATTCCGCGGCGACGGCTTCTTGTACGTCCGCATGGTCTGAGTCAATAATTGCTTGTTTCCCTCGGTTCTCGTTCCGGAACCCTTCATTTTTAGCGCCCCCTGAATTTGGGCAATTTTTTCTTTCGCTGCGCCGCACAGCGGGTTTAACAAACCGCGTCAATCACTACATCAGCGTCTTACCCCAAAGGGCTATTCTTGACGTTGACAGAGACGATCTCAGCCAAATTGGTTTCACAATCTGCGGGAACAGTGCTGAATCGGCAGCGAGTTAATTAGAAGAGGCTTATCACTGCGGGATGCGTTCCCCGAGTCATTTGGCCGGGCTTTGGTCGTTTTGATGCAGAAACCCACGTTGCCGCTGAGTGCTTTTTCATGACAACTTTTCTCCACATAGGCGGCATCATAATCACGCTCCACGCAATTAATTCTTTTTTTTTTTTTTTTTTTTTTTTTTTTTTTTTTTTGGGTGGGTCTGGCGGCCTCATTCAACTGAATCATAACTCCTCCGCTTATTGGCCCAATCTGCCGCGTATTCCACGTAGCACTGCAAACGGTGCATAATATGCAGCATGCGGGTCGTGCAGTCTTCCAAGAATGGTCGAGACCGCATGACTGTTTTTGCTGTTTCTTGCGGCATCATCTTGGGCTTTATAAATGGCAATTTAAAAGAATGAGTCCTTTTTGTGTGTTGCACAGCTGTGTAATTCTTTTCTGGATTCGAATCAGCTTGTTTCTGCGTAATATTGCTAGCGATCTGGATCTTCCAACCTCTGTGCGTATGTCGGGCCAGCTTCCGGCTATGCATATCAGCTATGCATGAAAAATTTGACTCTTTGATCACGAGTTTTGAGAAGCTGAATGTATGCATGGTCACAATTATTCGCAGGCGCCGTTGTGCATTTTAATGCATATGCAGAATTATGCGCAACAAAATTATATGCATACTGCAATTTTGGTCGTCATGCGTGCATAGACTTGCCAAAGACCCTGACCATACCGCTGTAATGGTTTCGGCAGTTACGTATCTTAGCGCACGTACATATTCATAGGTCAATGTTACGCATATCTATAAACTTGAGCGCTAGAACCCTCCGGAAGATTGAGTTTGCCTCCGGCGGCTTCTTTTTTCTTCGGTCGCTCTGCAAGGGTATGAGGGCTGTAAGACTCCCCGCACTCAAGCATACATGCATTAACTATTATACTATATCATTTACATCATAAAATTAAAAATGGCATGGAAATCAACATATCTTCGCCCACAATCAGACAAGTACTTATCGACAACCTTGCGCGGAACCTGGAACCGCTCACGGTTTTGCTCAGCCAAGGCGCGAACAGTTTCAATGCTCACAGCAGAATCGTTGGTGTCTTGCTTCTCTTCAACAGCATTCCGCTTGGCCCGGTCAACGTCGAAAAGACTATCAAAATACAACAGTTGCGCGTACAACTTTTCGTCATCATAGACAAATCGTAGGACACCTTGACAGTCATCATCTTGTCCATTGCACTTCCGGCCATAAACTCCAATCTGTCTCGTCTCCATATCACAAGACGGATCATCGCATTTCACCTTACCATTGTAATAAGCCGTTACAATGTTCCGAATGGCCACCTCAAGTTGAACGTTGATTCTGGTCATTGGAATTATCTCTTTACAGCCCACACACTGAATCCCATGGGCAGTGACCTGATCTTTGTTGTTCAACGTTATACCCTTGAACGCATTGTTTTGATCACATTTGCCGCAGGTAATTTCAAATGGGTCGCAGAATCGGAAACGCTCCGAATCCGGCCGTAAGCTATCCAGTGGTTGAAGTGTGTCGTCGTCCTGGTTAAGACGACGTCGGGCACTTTGCAGCATCTCTTGTTTGCGAGCTTCTAGTCCGAGGGCATCCAAAATACGTACAACGTCAAATCCTTCAATCGGCTCCAACAATCGTCGGACGGTTGGCTCAATTTGATGGGTCAGATAATAATTGACGTCGGGGCTGGCCGGGTTATCCTTCAATTCAGCCATGGTAAATGATCTATCACCTAGAGCTCGTTCCCCGTTCCCTGCTTCGCCAGGCTCCCCAGTGACAATATATTGTATAACATCGCCCTTGGTAACTAAATCACCTTTCTGTCGTCGTCGCAGAGCAATGGCCACAACAGCTGAGATTTGAGATTGACTGTAGGCGCTAGGATCCTTACCGAGTCTGGTACGAATGAGATACTTTGGTAGCTTCACCTCTCCCGCCTTCATCGATGTAACAAGGGTCTCAAGACGTTCCAAAATTTCAGTTTCTGCCACTCCAAAGTCAGGTTCGCTTAAAATCTTGTCCAAAACAAACCTCGAGGTGTCCTTTGCAAGATCACAAAAGCCTCTTTTAACCATATCTAAACCTTTGATTTCCATGGTAGTGGTCGTTTTAGTCTTATCCTCCTTCGACAGAGACATGATCAATGCAGCGTATTTCTTTTTGGCCACCAGCAGCATTCTCTGGAAAACGTTATCAATGTCAATTTCTAATTCTCGATATTGCTCATTGACAACCTTCCGGAGATCCTTGCCAACTTCCATGGCTTTGAAATAGTCTTCGACTTTTGTGTCAACCATAATGGAATCTGTATCACCATAAATAACGTTGAACCCGTTACCTTCTACCAACTCTTTGGTCCTGATCAAAGCTTCTCGACCCTTGGCTGTGGTCAACTTTGCTAATGGTAATGCATAAAACCGTGACTGTGGGAAACCTAGACAACCATACATGGAGTTCGCAGTCAGTTTGTAGGATTGTTGTTTAATATCCCATTGAGCCTTCCTCCATGATTCAACCCTATCGTCTTTCATCAATCTCTTTACTTCTCGACGCCGTTCCACTAAACTCTTAATCAACCGAGGTAAAATGCCAAGCTTCTTATCCAACCCTGGAACCTCTGGAATGTTTTCGTCATTATCATTGTCATTATCACTATTTTTTTCGTCATTTTGATTCTCCCGATTCCGCTCAACCGTTGTGAAGCAAATGTTGAATTCTTGAATAATACTAGGATAAAGCGAATTGAAATCCATGACCAAAATAATATCTCGATGCAGCCCTTTTTCTGGGTCCAAAACTTTACCCCCTGTATATCCTTCCTTCTTTTTCTGAACCGTTTCATGCATTGGCTTGTCAGGAACAATGTATCCTTGGTTGGTGAATTCATGCAACAAAATATACTCGTTTCTATCCACACGACTGCCCGATAACGTCCTTGCCCAAGAATTTCCAGCCAGGTTGGTCAATTGTTTGGAAAGAGCAAGAATCTGAATTCGAAATGCGAGGGATGCCATGAAGTAAGTATCTCGTTCGTTATGATCCAAGTACCTAACTAGCCCTTCAGCATTTGATAGCAAACTTTTGACCGTTTTGGGGCTGGTACAGATATCATAGTCAAGTCTCTTGGTTTGAATGTACAAATCACACATTTCACTCAACGCCCAGGTGTCACACTTGGAGGTTAAAGATTGTCCCATCTCATTGTTCAAGTCGCATAACAATCGTCCCTTAATGATGCTTCGGATAACGAACTTTTCGTTACGACCCCCAAAGTGCTTTGGTATCGTGGTTTGTCGCAGCCGGGAAATCTTACTCCAGTATTGCGTATTGTTTTGCTTCAACGAGTGGACAAGAAGGTTCAAGTGACGGTCCTCTAAATCATGTCCGACCAAAATGTCAGGGTCAAGTCTGCCAATTCTCGCAATGAAACTGGACAGTAACATAGATTCACTCTTATGTAACTTGGTGTCCGAGTTTTTCAATTCTCTTTCAAACCCCGGCGGGAACACTCCATCTACTGGTCGAACATCCGTATATACCGCCGATTTAAGTTGTTCCGCAGGTGTTGTCGTGTCATGTTTAACGTTTCTGTAGAATCGACAACTAATTGCCCAAATCTCCTGCCTGTCAGTCTTGAGGTTCAAAACGGTACGAATGGATAACGACATGACATCAAAAGTTGGAGGTTCTGGAGCTTCCCTTTCGGGAACCAGTTCTACTTGACTATCGTCCTCCACTTCACAATCAACTCTAGACCACGAAGCTCTTTCAAGACCACCGGCATTTGTCACTTTGAGCCAGCACGGGCCCATGATTTTTTTGGAAAGGACAAAATGCTCAAAGAAACTTGTTTCCCGTCCGAAAATATGAGAAAATGTGATACCAGAATTGTGTTTGGATAGAGGCGTGGTGTCTGAGAATGGAACATCAACCTGCAAGTATTCCATTTCCTTTTTGGGGATATTGCTCAATTCGAAGCAGTACTTTTTGTTCACAGGAGTCATCCATTCATTCCTAATACGGATATTTTCGTCTCTCAACAATGCAGAAATTTCGTCCTTGACATCATTCATCGTGGCCTCTTGTTTGGGTAAAATAAATATCGATCTCTTGCCGCCACCAATAACCAGAGTACAGCTGACGTAGTTTCCGGTGTTGCTCTTGACCTTACCGATAAGAATTAACCGATTCCTTGACTCATAGTAATCAAACCAGTAAAATAGGAAAGAGCCGTCCGCTTGCTTTTCTGTTTCAGCAAAACTGGCCGACACCTGTTGATCATTTTGATTTGTATCTTTAGCCAGGTCTGGACCATTTAGAGTGAGAAGTTCAGTATGGTCTTCCTCTTGTTGTTTGACTGGAGATGATTCGTTCTTCTCGACAGTCGTCGCCGGATCTGCTTTGACCTTGGACGAAACCAAACTTTTCATCTTTGGTGCTCCGTCGTCGTCATCATCAGAATCATCAGCCAATGCCGCAGCAGCCTCCTTGGCAGCTTTGGTTGGCGACGATGGTTGATCTCTTTGTGGAGGTTCCGGTGAAGCTGGCCACTCATAAGTTTCCATATCCTCGTCTCCGTCACCATCCTGAAGAGCTGCCGCGGGCGGAGAAGACGGCATTGGCGCATCATTGTCCTGTTCATGTCCAGGTTTAGACTCTTGAACAGGCTCAACTTCACGTTTAAACTGAATTTCAGGCGCTTTCTTGCGAGTTGCCGAGGAAGGAAAGCCAACTTTTCGCTTTTTCTCTGAACCCTTTGCTGATGACGGAGTTGATCCACCAATTCCTGAAAGCAAATCGTCCATGAACGCATCGTCCTCCTTTTTGTCCGTCTACATAGAAGTGTTAATTGGGCCTGTAGGGCATATCATTCGAACAACTTACATGCTTTGGTTTTGGCGCATTACTAGGGGTTTTGGGCTTGGCTCCCCGGAATAATTGAGTAACATCCTTATTCGGTTTTGAAGGAGCCGAAGTCTTTTGTTTCTTCTTTTTCTTCTTCTGCACTTCCATCTGCTCTTCATCATCAGAATAATAATTATGTCCGCCTTCCCACTCATATTCTCCAGTGTCTGCGTAACCTTCGCCATTGTCGTCTACCACAAAATCGTCATATAATACACGCTCTCGGGCGTGCTTTCTATAATCCTCCTCATCCACTTCATCGTACACGTCGTCTACCACATTCGACTTGCCATGTTTTTTTTCCTGAAGCTCCTGAAGCCTCTTCCTTCGATCTGAAGACATAACGCGTCAGTTAGTTGTGTAATTGAAAGATCAATTTAAACGCGTTTAGAAAATTAAATTGACATAACGCGTCATTTACTCTGTGGGAGTCGTTGCTGTGGCAACGGGATAACTGGGTAAGGAAAATACTGCCATATGGCCGATATGATGTTCTCCTCTCCACCACAACGGAAGGGTTATTATCAGTAACACAAATACAAATAGCAAATACGTATAATGTCGTTCAACGCTGGACCAGATATGGAGTCGGGACATGTCCCTGATTTTGATACTTTGAGCCAAAAAGTGACTGATGAATTGGAACGATTAAGTGGCAGTATCAATAACATTCGGCGATTATTAAAAGCTAGCAGCAGTAGTCGTGCTTCGCACAAATTTGAGGAGCGATTACGCAAAGCCACCGAGAGTGCATCAGAGGAATTTGCACAGTTTGGCGACGATGTCAAGATCATCTCCGAATGGGATACAAGAAAGCTGAGTGCTACTCAACGGTTCATGCAGGATAAGCTAAACAAAGAGTTTGGGAATATTGTAAATGAGTTTCGGGCTCTGCAGAAAAATGCCTATGAAGTGAAAAAGCAAAATGTGGCTTCGGCGGCGGCAGTGCAACAAGATGAACGGACACCATTAATGAGTGAAACGTCTCAACCGTCAGCACAATACGGTCAGAGGCAAGTGTTAGATGTTGTTAATCAAGATGATGTTGAATTTCAGAATAGCTTGATTTCGGAGCGCGAAGAGGACATCCGAGGGATTGAACAGAGTGTGACCGAAATCAACTCAATCTTTAAAGACCTGGGTACGCTCGTTTCGGAACAAGGTGCTCAAATCGACACGGTCGAGGAGAATGTGTCCAGTTTAGCCACAAATACGGAAAACGCTGCCAAACAGTTGACAAAGGCTAATGAATACCAAAAGAAGCGACGAAATTGGTCGTGCTGTGTTTTGGCTTTTTTGATAGTTGTGCTAACGGTTATTCTATTGGCTGTGTCGCTGTAATATTACACAAACTCACGTCCGAAACAAGCTTTTTGGTAATATTCCCGGAAACGCTAAATAATTAACCCTAGCCCAGGGGCGACTTTGCCTTCTTGGGGGTGGCTACGTTAGATTAAAGGGAAAAGAGGAAATGGGTAAAGGGAGAAGGGGAAAAAAGAAAATAATATCGAGCTGGGCCGAAGGGAGCCTTTTTGAATGCACTTTTCCTCTTCCCGAAAAGCATAACTTTTTTTTGTGCCTACAAAATTAAAACGATCATCTTGTCAGGGAGATGAAATTTGTTATATATAAAGAGATTTCATTAGGCCCAACTGTCTCTATATTCACCAAGCATTGTGATGAAATTACAAACAATCTTACTTTCTATTGGTTTTCCAATTGGAGTGGTATGCAGTGGGAACAATTCATCGTCGTCCGTTGAATGGGATGTGTTTACCAAGCGGGACGAATTTCCCGAGTATCAACTGCGAGTGAGGAAAGTCGATGGATTAGGAATCGACGCGGTGAAGCAATATTCTGGGTATTTGGATGTTAATAACAATCAGGACCACTTGTTTTATTGGTTTTTTGAATCGCGTAACAACCCGGAAACAGATCCAACAGTATTATGGCTCAATGGTGGACCCGGTTGTTCGTCGCTGGAAGGATTATTCTTCGAGAATGGACCCGCGACGATTGATACAAATCTTCAAACAAAGCTAAACCCGAATTCATGGAATTCTAATGCAAACGTCATCTTTGTGGATCAGCCGGTTAACGCCGGGTTTTCATATTCGGATCGATCAGTGTCCACGTCTGTGGCAGCAGGGAAGGACATGACAGCCTTTTTGGAGCTCTTTTTCCAGAAATTCCCACAATACAATAATGGACAGTTCCACATTTCGGGTGAGTCGTATGCAGGCCACTATATTCCAATCCTTGCGACGACTATCCTTGACACGCCGCAAAGAGGATTCAATTTGAGCTCGATATTAATTGGCAACGGTATTACGGATCCATTGGTCCAATACAGATATTACGAGCCGATGGCCTGTGGACGAGGCGGGGCGAAATCCGTATTGGGTCCCGCAGAATGCTCACGGATGCAGCGATCCATCCCATCATGCACGTCGGCTATTCAACGATGTTACAATAATCCAAGCTCAGTACCTCTGTGCTTGTTAGCAGCTGCGCAATGCCAGCAATCCCAAATGGGTCCGTATCAAGCGACTGGATTGAATGTTTATGACGTTCGCACTCAATGTGAACCTGGGACGAACGGTCTCTGCTATAAGGCACTGGACAATGTTAAGAATTATCTCAACCAGGCACATGTTAAACAGGCGCTTGGTGTGAGCACCAATCGCCAATACGATCTCTGCAACAACCAAATCAACCGACAATTCAATCTCAACGGAGACTGGATGCAGCCAGTTCAACGACATGTTACCCGACTGTTGGACCACAACTTGCCGGTACTCATCTATGCCGGTGATAAGGATTTCATTTGCAATTGGCTGGGCAATCAAGCATGGACAAACGAACTGCCATGGCAGGGACATGAACAATTCAGCAGGGCAAAGCCAACAGTTTGGTCGGTAAATGGTGTCAAGGCTGGAGAGGCCACCAACTATAAGCACTTTACATTCTTGCGAGTATACAATGCCGGTCACCTGCTACCCCACGACCAGCCCAAAAACGCACTGGAGATGCTTAACAGTTGGACCAAGGGCGACTGGGCGTTTCGAAACAGATCCACGTATTAGATTATACTGTAACTGAATATTATTACTATCTACCATTATTAAGCATCTGCATATATGCGTCACAACCTTGTTAGCGCTAATTAGTACTAATGCGGATACGGTCGGCCCGGGTAGGGCATGCGCGGGACGATCTGTTGCCCGTTTGGGAATAAGGACCCAACAAGCGCTGCGGCGGAGGCGGCTTTGTGTATTGATAATAAAAATAGGCTTTATCGGCCCTCTCTCCACTTTTCTAAAACACAACACAACACACACATAATAGGCGGTTGTGAGTGCGGAGGACAGACAGGACCATTGGGCCTAATGCTAATCGATTTATAGACGCACAATCATCTACTACCAAATTATGAAGTTCAGTGCTGGTACGTGTGCGGCATTGATGTCGCTGCTCGCTCAAGGAGGACAAGGGTTCTCCATTGCTCCTGGTGGCGAGGAGCAGATTAGACTGGGGTTTGAAGGTTCATACAAAGATAGAGTACTTGGGGCGCTCAGTCAGAATGTGGAGTCGTTTGTCAAGACCGTTGCTGATGCCGTTGGCCAGCGATTCGACGACATTCCGTTTGAAGCGTTTGATTCGTGGTCTGAGGTTCTGACCACTTTCCCCGACGCTATCAGTCAGATTGGCTTTAAGGGCAGCAAGGCTCGAGCCAACATCAAACCAGTCAACGATTGGAAGTATGTTGTGCAGAGTGACAAGGTTCCCAACCATGCGCTCAAGGTCAAGAGCCCAGAGTCCCTAAAGGTGGACGATGTGAAGCAGTATTCCGGGTATTTGGAGGCCAAGGAGCAGGACAAGCATTTTTTCTACTGGTTCTTTGAATCCAGAAACGATCCAAAGAACGATCCTGTCATTCTCTGGCTCAACGGCGGCCCAGGCTGCTCCTCTTTGACTGGTCTCTTTTTCGAACTCGGGCCTGCCACCATCAATGAAAACATTGAAGTTGTCCACAACCCGTACTCGTGGAACAACAATGCTTCGGTCATTTTCTTGGACCAACCGGTGAACACTGGCTACTCCTACTCTAGCGGCTCTGTCAGTGACACTGTGACCGCTGGCAAGGATGTCTATGCGTTCTTGACCTTGTTCTTTAAGCAATTCCCAGAATACAAGGAAGTTCAATTCCACATTGCAGGTGAATCCTATGCTGGCCATTACATTCCTGTGTTTGCTGACGAAATTTTGTCCCACGAAGATAGAGACTTCAATCTGGACTCTGTTTTGATTGGTAACGGGCTGACCGACCCACTCCGTCAATACGACTATTACGAGCCAATGGCATGCGGACGAGGCGGTGCCGAACCAGTTTTGGATGAGCAATCCTGCCAGAGCATGGTGGACTCTCAACAACGGTGCAACTCGCTGATTGAGTCGTGCTACAACACTGAGTCGGCCTGGACTTGCGTCCCTGCTACGTTGTACTGCAACAATGCCATGATCGGTCCATTCCAACAAACCGGAAGAAACGTTTATGACGTTAGAACTGACTGCGAAGGCGGCTCTCTCTGCTACAATGGATTGGACTACATTAGCCAGTATCTCAACAAGGCCGAAGTCAAGGAGGCTCTCGGCGCTGAGGTGGATCAGTATCAAGGCTGCAACTTTGACACCAACCGTAACTTTGTCTTTGCCGGTGACTGGATGAAGCCATACTACACTCACGTCTCCAGTCTGCTCAACAAGGAGGTCCCAGTCCTCATTTACGCTGGCGATAAGGATTTTATCTGCAACTGGCTCGGAAATGAGGCCTGGACCAAGCAGCTTGACTGGCAAGGATCTGACAAGTTCTCTCAAGCGCCAACTAGAAACTGGACCACTGCTGCTGGCGATCACGCTGGTGAGGTGACCAACGCGGACCACTTCACTTTCCTTAGAGTTTACGAAGCTGGCCACATGGTGCCATACGACCAACCAGAAAACGCCCTCGACATGGTCAACCGATGGGTTGCGGGAGATGTTGGCTTTGATAATTGATTTAGCTTGGTACGTAGATTACACATATTCTAAATATTAGCATTATCGTTAATTGCCTCCGGCGACTTCTTTTTTTCTCCGAAAAAGAAGCAAAAAAGGCGACTCTACGAGGCCAATGCTTTTGCTTCTTTTCTAGAAAAGAAGGCCGCCCGCAGGGCATACACGCCCCAGGGATCGTAGGACAATTGCCTCCAGCCGTTCAGCGGCTTGGAAAAAAAAAAAAAAGCAGGCATACACGCCCCAGCGATCCTAGGAAAGGGAGTTAACTGCATATCCGCATATCCGCGAAAGCAGCAAGATCAGCTCAGAGGGTCTGGGCAAAGTTGCCTGATATTGGCCGTCTCGGCCCGGAAGTTTGGTACCGCAAAATGGGTTTGAGGAAATAAGACAACAACTTTTTTTAGACAAAGAGATATGTATACTAGGCTATAAAAGGGCGATCATGAGTTGGTAGCGTGTGTATAAAAGTGTTAATGTTTTCGCGTAGCCGGGTTTTACTTCATACCCCTCTGAAGCAATCAATTGCGTTTACAGTGAGAACAATGTCGATGAAAGGATTAGTATACCAGGGCCCAGGCAAGAAGGCGTGGATGGATGTTGCAAAGCCAGAAATTGTCAAACCCACTGATGCCATAGTTAAGGTCACAGGCACGACTATTTGTGGCACAGATCTCCACATTTTGAAGGGAGACACGCCCGAAGTAAAGGAGGGCACCATTCTCGGTCACGAAGGGGTGGGAATTGTTGAAAATGTTGGCTCTGCAGTCGAATCGTTCAAGAAAGGCGACAGAGTATTAATATCGTGTATTTCGTCATGCGGTAAGTGCATCTACTGTAGCAGAGACATGGCCAGCCATTGTAAGGATGGCGGCTGGATTCTGGGCCACTTGATCAACGGTACACAAGCTGAATACGTTCGTACGCCGCATGCTGATGGATCCTTACATGCGCTCCCAAAGCACCTGAAGGATGAACAGGCATTGATGTTGTCTGATGCTTTACCTACAGGTTACGAGATTGGCATTTTGGCCGGGAAAGTGCAAGCTGGCGATAGCGTCGCGATTATTGGAGCGGGCCCGGTTGGCCTTGGTGCTCTTTTGACGGCCAGGTTTTACTCGCCAGCTCAATTGATTGTTATTGATGGGAATGAGGACAGACTGGAGGCTGCCAGAAAGATTGGCGCCACTCATACTATAAACCCAAACAAGGTTAAGGATGTTAAAGCTGAAATTTACGGAATACAGTCAGAAGCTATTGGAGACCATGTACCGGAGAACCAGAGACCAGAGCCAGGTGTCGATGTTGCGATCGAATGTGTCGGCATTCCTGCCACTTTCAAGACCTGTCAGGAAATCATCAGCTCTGGCGGACGTATTGCCAATGTCGGTGTCCACGGTACAAAAGTTGACCTGCATTTGGAAGAGCTCTGGATCAAGAATATCAACTTGAGCACTGGGCTGGTGAACGCCTCCAGTACGCGAATGCTACTCAAATCGCTCATCGCTGGTAAGCTGGGTGAACCAGAAGCACTGATCACACACAAGTTCAAACTGGACGACATCGAAAAGGCGTATGAAGTTTTCGGAAACGCCAGCAAAGAGCATGCCATCAAGGTGTTTTTGCAAGCTTGAAAGATAACCACGGATGGCAAACCGCGAAGCGGGAACCAACGGAATTTTTCCTTCCTCCGCTTCCTTTTGATGCATTTTCATAATAATAAAGTTAGCGTTTCTCTATCAAAGTATTAGTTGTTTTTTGATTAATTCTCTAGTTAGTAGGAGTCGGCGTAAACCACGTCTTCATAAGTGGGCAAAGACTCGTCGACAATGCAGGGGTCGTTGAGGTGGCTCAGTTTTGATTGCGCCATGAGCTGGAATTGTAAATCTTTCAATGCTAACAGAAATTCCATGCTCTTTGTCTTGTTGGCAAATTGGATGCAGATTGCATCCCGTTTGTTGACGTAGCCGATAAGGAACACTTCCCGGTTGAAGAAGCTGTGTCTCTGCGTCTTCAATTCAAACCGGTCGAATTTCAACAGCGGGATTGAGAAGGACAGCCGTGACGACGGAGGACAAAACACTAATCGTTTATCGGTCAGAGTTAATCTCCCGAACATTAACAGGTCCCACAGCTCGCGGGTTCCGCTTATCTCGGGCATCTCGAGCACATATGTACACGGCCTATTATCATATATTTTAATAATCCGTTCTTGCATTAGTTATGTTAGCGGGATATCATCGCAGAAGTGCGTCCTGAGATAGTCAGCAGCTATATATACCAAAGTCAAATGATAGTTACTCGAATGTCTCACCAGCCGCAAGCCGCTCGATGGATTAATCCGACGGCACTTGCGTTCCGAACGAAAAGTAAAAAAACCGTTGGACCTGCATTCTGACCGACGGTTCTCCGAGTCTGTTGGTCGATTAGATTGCATGAAAAGTAGGCTCTTTCGGGTCTCTGTAGCGGGGAGGGGGGTGTTGCGGGACCCAGTGAAATGAGCTTTGGAGAAGTTGCTATATGATGGAGGTTTCGTTTCGTTGTACACCCGTACAATTGCGCAGTGCAATATACGAAAATCAGGCGAAAAAGCGGAAAGGAGGAATAGTCATATCCGATCGCGGCGCCGAGCCATCGTGTTTGCTTGCCTTTCGGAGAATAAAATAAAAAGTATCCGCCAAACAGGGCCAAGACACTTGGGCCCATAATCAACATGAGCTGGCGCAAGCAACACTATCATAGACACTGTCGTAGGACGGGGGGTCCTTGTCAATTGCGTATGATTCGTTCGGGATTGTTTGCCTCATTAGTTGGAACTGCAAATCCCTTAATGATATGAGAAATTCCATACCCTTGGTTTTGTTGGCAAATTGTATGTATACAACATCGTGCAACTTGAGATAACCGATAACCAGGCACGCTCCATTGACATGTTTGTGCTTACGTTCCAGTTCGAGCTTGTCAAGATCCAGTAACGGGATCGAGAACGATCCTTCCGAAACCGGCGGACGAAATATTAACCACTCTTGCGTGAGCACTAGTCGACCACTGCGCAGTCGGTGCCGTAATGGTCGCGTCTTGTTTATTCCTGCCGATCCATGCACATACCGCGCCCGAATGTTTTCAATGATTATGATATTTTGGTCCTTCATGGTCGATGCAGAGACGGGCGATCGGTAGGCATAAATAGCCCCCAGTCAAATGACGACCGTCATTGTCTCACCAAAACAGGAGAGACACTCCGAGCTAGTTCAAAGGGCATCTGACCCCTGATTCATAGGTTTAGAGAGAGAGAGAGAGAGGGAAAATGATGCTGTTCGTGACGATGTCAGTTGGAAGGGTGGTCAGCCGCGCGCTGATCCAGATTGCATCATGGAACCGGGCGCTGCTGTCTTTCCTTTAGGCAGAGAGTAGCAACTTTGTGCAACTATGGAGCGAAATAATGATCATATTTTCTAAAATAGCGTCTTACAACTGGAGCAATGCTCAGTCTGTTCTGGCGGATTTATGTATCGGATGATCTGCCGCATGGTGCGGCTTTGTGCGGCTTTCACCAGCCGACGCTGAAAATCCGTTTTGTGCGCATATAACGGCCCTGAATGTATATAGCAGGGCGGGGACCCTTCCTTCAACGGACTCTTATTGTTCCTGTGCTCACTCAATTGCCCGTTCAACATTACGAGCCCATATCAATAGTATCCTCATAAGCCGGCAGATCATCATCATTGGCGTCGGGATCGCCCGTGCAGTTTAAGATTGTTCGCATCATCAGCTGGAACTGGAGGTCCTTTAATAATAATTGGAACTCTATGCCCTCGGTTTTGTTGCGGAATTGTATACAGATGGCATCGCGCTTGTTTATATAGCCCATGAGAAACACCTCCCGGTTAAACAAGCTGTACCTCTGCGAGATGAGTTCGAAGCTCCGCAGTTTGAGTAATGGGATTGAAAATGTCTGCCGAGATGCCACCGGCACGAACGTTAAGCGGTCCTCGGTTAACACCAGCTTCCCAAACACCAGCCGACCCCATAACTCTCTGGTCCCGCCTATCTGTGGCACATCTGGTACATAGGAGCTGGGGATCCTGCCAAACGTTTTCACTGTTCTTTCGTCCATGGTGTTCGTGTATCCTTAACGGCTTTTTCTGCCCCTTATCGGAGCTTAATAAATAGTAGCCAAGTCAACTGACACTTGCCGGTGTCTCAGTCGGGGTCCAACGGCGCAGCTGATCCCTGATTCACCTGAAGCGGGAAGCCGTTAGACCTAGACCAACGTTCGACGTAATGTGGGCACAAGACTGTGCGCAGTGGCGCAGCGTCGGAAATGTACACCTACCAACCAGGTAAGTATTGCACGACGGGTGTAGTGTGTGTGTCGACGTAGCGATGAAGCTGGGGTCTCAAGTGCCATATTTAAATTTCCATGTTACGTACAGATGACGAAACAAAAAACGGTGGGAGTCAGACTAGCAATAATTCTATGGGTGGCTGAGATGCATGTGTGTTCTTAGGTCTGCTTACTTTTCCAGAAACAAAGCAAAATGCGTTAAGTGCGCTGGGGAACCATGCGGGCGGCCCTTATATCTTTCGCGGAGCGCAGCTACCTTTTTTGCTTCTTTTCGGAGAAAAAAGAAGCCGCCACAATCCCTAAGACCGCGGGGAGGGTAGTATGCCCTGCCGGCGGCCTTCTTTTCTAGAAAAGAAGCAAAAGCAGTGGCTTTGTAGGTCTTCTTCGCAGAGCGGAGCTACCTTTTTTTGCCTCTTTTTCGGAGAAAAAAAAGAAGCCGCCGGAGGCTACGCAACCCCCAAGGGTCTAGAACCCTACGGGGTTTGAGAGTGCCCTGCGGGCGGCCTTCTTTTCTAGAAAAGAAGCAAAAGCACTGGCCAATCGCCTCGCAGAGCTACCTTTTTTGCTTCTTTTCGGAGAAAAAAGAAGCCGCCGGAGGCTACACAACCCCCTAGGAGCTAGAACCCTACGGGGTTTGAGAGTGCCCTGCGGGCGGCCTTCTTTTCTAGAAAAGAAGCAAAAGCACTGGTCTCGCAGAGCTGCCTTTTCCGGCCAGCGGGGCACTTGCTTGGCTGGCTCTTCCTATCGGTTCTAGCTATCTTATCAGCGCTTTATCGGTGCGGCGCGGAACGACCGATAACGGAACAGACAAAAATTAGGGTTACTTGGCAGAATGATGGAGTGTTTTTATTACAGTAGTGGGAAAAGTATAGTTATATAATAAATAGTAAAGATGCAAGTAGTTAGTTGTTTGAGGTGGTGGAGGAATACGAGCTTCTGGCGCTCAGTCTGGGTCGACGGGTGTGGTTTGACTCCGGGTTGTACCACCATGCGTCGGTGATACAGTAGCCCATGCCGTTGCAACAGCCACATGACTTGTGGTGCGTCGTGTCCGTCTGGTAGTCCTGCATTATAAGCGAGGGATGATGTTGCGGTATAGCTGGTTTGGTCTTGTTGGCTTTGGACGGGATGTATATCTCACCCATGATTTGATTTAAAATCGACGAGTCCATAGTGAGGGGGATGTAATAGAAGCGAGCGGTAAAAAAAGGTTGTATAGAAAATCTATGATAAAAAAAATAAAATAACCCAGGGAAAGGGTCCCTTATTTATATCAACCGCCAGGATCTATATTTACACATCACCTGCCCATCGGCCGTCGTGGCTGGTGCAAAAATTTTATTACATTTTACACATTCCCGATTTGACTCAGATTTATACATATTGAACATATGCTTGCGGAGCCGACAAGTTCATGCTTTTGGTCCCAAAACCTTGCACAATTGGCTTCAGCAAACTCTCAGGCTCGCAGCCACCGTCGACAGTGCCCATTTCGCCAGCTTTGTGGGCTTTTCCTTACATTTCCTAATACTTTATTCCTCTCTCAACTGCTGGAGCCCGGACACCCACTGTCTCACTTGTCGCGGGCAATGCTTCCCAATCCGGCAAGTCGCTGCGCGACACACACGCGCGCCGGTCACGTGCCAAGGGCAGTTTTTGGAATCTTCTCGATAAGGGCGGACGTTCGGATTAACCCAGTTGGGTAGCGAGACATCCAAAAAGAGCGCAGCTAGGGGAGCGGTAGCGATCACTGGGTGGAATGGAACGGTGAAAAAATATCCCACCGGGTGATCTTCTAGAAGGCATTCTGCGCTGGAGGCTGTAGCATGTCTAAACGTGCTCTATGGTAAACGGGGAAATGCGCCGAGAGGGGCTGCGGCATGTGGGCTGGGCTATAATTAATTATTGCTAGGCAAAGGCCCAGACGGATGGAACAGGAGCTAACCCACAAGAGCTTGCGCACAAGGGTTGGGCGTCACCGGGCGCTATTTGCTGTCCAGATCGTTGGGAACCGAGACATGGGTGATATGGGGTCATATTGGGCCCAACAAAGGTACAAAGGGGTGTGCGATGACCTTTAAAACACGACCACTAGGGCGGATCTTTACCCCACAAAAACCACAAGGGGTTGAGATGGTAAGAATGCAGCCTGTTTTCTGTAGCCGTTTTAGTAGGGGGTTGGTGGCTGCCTCCGGCGGCTTCCTTTTAAAGAAGCAAAAAAAGGAGCTTCGCTGCGCGGAGGGAGCAAGTTCTGGTCGTTCGCAAGGCAATAGGATGTAGAGAGAACGTGATACCACCGGCAACTTCTCCTTTCTCCGAAAAGAAAGCAAAAAAAGGTAGGCGCTAGAGCACTTGCTTCTGGCCTCCGCCTATCCACCCTCCGGAGGGCTGTGTTGCCTCCGGCGGCTTCTTTTTTTCTCCGAAAAAGAAGCAAAAAAAGGTAGCTCTGCGAGGCGATTGACCAGTGCTTTTGCTTCTTTTCTAGAAAAGAAGGCCGCCCGCAGGGCACTCTCAACCCCGTAGGGTTCTAGACCCTTGGGGGTTGCGTAGCCTCCGGCGGCAAAAAAGGTAGCTCTGCGAGGCCATTGACCAGTGCTTTTGCTTCTTTTCTAGAAAAGAAGGCTGTCCGCAGGGCATACCCATCCGCCGGAGGGGGGATTGTCTCCGACGCAGTAAACGGTAGCGCCTTTGTTTTTTCTTTTTTAGAAAAGCGACCACTCACAGGACAATTTCATCTGCTAGTGCACTCCGATGGCAGTTGTAACTAGAATTTGGCCGCTACATCATATGAAGTACTCCTTTGCATGATCGGCCTGAAATTGCACCGTGGCACCTCAAATGCGCCCAATTGCCCTTTGTTGCGTAAGTTATACTAGCACAAGTACCCGAAAACTCATACTCTACCCCCCATTGACTATATCTACTGCAGTGTACATAGAATTATATACGTGGAAATGCGCCAGACCCACACCCACTACCCACCCTGTAGGTTCTTCTCTGAGAAAGCTGGGGAAGAAAGGAATGCACGCATGCAAAAACTGGGCACAAACTGAGCACACCCTTTCGGCGGGCCGCCGATGGGAGGAAAAAAAAACTGAAGGGGGAAAACCCCTAATTTATTTTTTTTCTCTCTATTTTTTTCGTTGTTTTTTTGTTGTTTGTTGGTTGGGTGTTCTATAGTGATTCGTTCGAGAGCGTTGTGTTGTTTTTTGTGCTCCTCCTTCTATTGTACACTCTCATTCTCGCAGCAACGATTTATTTCC
>JAJLUK010000020.1:0-13514 GCA_030570055.1 Blastobotrys chiropterorum
GGAGCTACCTTTTTTTGCTTCTTTTTCGGAGAAAAAAAGAAGCCGCCGGAGGCAATTACCGCCCCTACGACGGCTAGGGGGAGTTGCATGCCTTGGGGGCGGTCTTCTTTTCTAGAAAAGAAGCAAAAGCACTGGTGAATGGACACTCTCCACGAAGTGGAGCTACCTTTTTTTGCTTCTTTTTCGGAGAAAAAAAGAAACCGCCGGAGGCATTACATCCGGGTAGGATCTCCAGGAAAGGAGCAAAGGCACATTGCTCTCAGCTAGTGGAGCTATCGTTCATTCTTTTGGAGGAAAAAGGAGCTGTTATTAATCCCTTCTAGAGCTAATGATGGAGTGTGTGTATTTGGATCTTGTTTATGTAATGCGGCGCTTATCGGGCGTTGCGATATAGCGAGTAAGCAGTGTTCCGTTTGGGAAATATTATTTGGGGAGCAGGTTGGGCGTCTAATTGTGCATATAAAAAGGGTCTGTTCCCACCTCTTGCTCCTCTTTCTTTCTTTCTTTTTTTTTTCTTCCGCAGAGACGGTGGCAGTCTCTCAACTGAACCTACAGGACATTCTGCACACAGCAGCCGCAGTCTCCGGACAATTTCTTAGTACGTTGCAGCGTCGCGGGATAAGGCCCCCCAGTCGTCCTGAACTCGTGCACACGCAGCAATCGTCTTCGGAACCCTTTTCCTGTGCACTGGTGCATCCCTCATCGACTGGGTCCGCTATATTGCTGCAACTGGAGTCCAATTGCCGACTGTCTTTTTTGCCAGAAAAGAAGCAAAAGCAGTGGTCAGCCTCGCAGAGCTACCTTTTTTTGCTTCTTTTTCGGAGAAAAAAAGAAGCCGCCGGAGGCAACCATCCCATCCTAGGATCACTGGGAGGAGTGTACGCCCTGCGGGCAGCCTTCTTTTCCAGAAAAGAAGCAAAAGCACTGGTAATTGGGCCTCGCAGAGCTACCTTTTTTTTTCTCAGCCGGCGGAGGCAACTAACCTCCTTCCCGGCCCTGGGACGAGACTGTACCTCCACCGCCGCACAACCAGGGTTAGGATGCTAACGTCTTTCATTAGTGGACGAACGCGTCCCGGGGAAGAGAGACACGACCGAAAACCCAGATGAGAGGAGCGTTGATCGTGATAGAGGGCCTGGACCGGGCAGGGAAGAGTAGCCAATGCGAGCGACTGCGGCGGAACGTTGAGCAGGAGCTCGGGAAGACGGCGGTGGAGATGAAATTCCCGGACCGCACGACGGCCATTGGCAGCACTATCAACAACTATCTGACGAACTCGGCCACGAAGCTCTCAGATGAAGCCATCCATCTGCTGTTCAGCGCCAACCGATGGGAACGCGCCCAGGAGATTCGGGACCTGCTCATGGCCGGCACGACCGTGGTGGTGGACCGGTATGTGTACTCTGGGATTGCGTTCAGCATGGTGAAGGGGCTGGATAAGGGTTGGTGCAAGTCGCCGGACGTTGGATTACCACTGCCGGACGCTGTTCTGTTCCTTAATGTGAGCGAGGAGGTCGCCAAGCAGCGTGGTGGATACGGGGAAGAGCGATATGAGAAGCTGGAGATCCAGCGTGCGGTCAAACGGGCGTTTTTGGAGGAATTGAAGACGGAGCAGTGGGTCGTGATCAATGCGGACAAGGACGTGGACGCGGTCGAAGCCGACATTCTGGCGGCGGTCCGACCCCTCTATAGCAGTCTGAATGAGGACATTGGTGTTTATTCCTAAGCATAATAATCATAATTTAATAGTAATGATACTAATCGAGACGGGGTGGGCTAAGCGAGCTGTTTGAGCTCCTCAATCTCAGCATCTAGCTTGACCATTTCGGCCTCCAAATGAGCCACAAGTTTCTTGTTTCCTAGCAAGTAATACTGTTAGCACGAGTATGGTGGAAGAAATGGGGCCTCTCACCTTGTCGTCTGGCCGTCTCAATCATAGCCTTCAATTCGTCCTTCCGTTCCTTGAGCGAGCGCCCGGGAGGATTGTCCCACCACCACGAAAACATTATGGAACCTCATATCTTCGTCTGCCTACGATGCGTATTTATACGAATTTGAACTATACTGTGGGGACGCCGCCGCATCGGGCCGAGGGGCGCCCCATTTGGCGGCCCCATACTGCGCCAGACGGGCCTCAATGTCCACGATGGACTGCTTGACCCGCTCAATGTCGGCCCTGTTGACCTGTGCCTTGTCCTTGCGATCCTTTCTGCTCAGCAGACGTCGGTTCTCGCGCTCTTGGTACTTGTAGGCCGCCAAATGGTGGTACAGGTTGCGGCGAATGAACAGCAGCCGGTCGATTTGGATGCGATCGTAGGCGCTGAGCCCTCCGCTCATGGTGTGTGTATTGTGTGTGTGTGCGTGGGTTTGGTTCTTCGCGATGTGCTGATAGTGCGATCGCTGCTGCGGAGGTCCTGGCCTTTATATAACCTGCCATCTTATCGGAGGGCGTCTTGTCTCAGCCCCATTGTCCCAAAACGGCAATTCTTGGGGCCCCTTGTTTCGGTCGGGATTCGAACCGGCAGATGCGCTAAACCCCCTTCGGCAATTAGTAGCGTGTCGAGGAAGGTTGGTCATTACTCTTTTGCGAAAGAGGGCTGCTTATATAGAACCCTTCGGGGGGTGTGTCGCCTCCGGCGGCTTCTAGTGCGTCTGGCGGTTTCTAGCAAAATCGGTAGCTCTGTGAGGCCAGTGCTTTTGCTTCTTTTCTAGAAAAGAAGGCCGCCCGCAGGGCACACTAATCCTCCGGAGGGTTCTAGTACCTCGGGCGGCTTCTAGCTCTGCAAGACCAGTGCTTTCGCCTCTTTTCGGACATACTGGTCAAATTTGTATGCAAAAAGATCTATTTTTTAAGTTTTTAGAATACGTTCTTCTTTGTGAGATAGTCGAACCTGGAGAATGTGTATCCGATGAAGGGCAGGTCCTCGCGAATGTCGCTTCCGCCATTGTTGTTTGGAGCAGCGGCCTGAGGAGGTTCGGGCACTTGGTCCAGGTCCTCGGTCGGGAAGTAGGACGTGTCGGTAATGGAGGACAGCTTTGGAATGAATGGAGCACTAAACTCGCGAATGGAGTTCCAGTCGACGCCTCTAAAGAATGGGTGGGCCTTGATCTCGTCAGGGCCCTGTCTTCCCAGTCTGTTGGGTGCGCTGGTCAACAGCCGTCGGATTAGATCTTCGCTCTCTGGTGACAGGTGAATGTCGTCGGGGAACTGGAGGGTTTCCTGCCAGTTGAGGATCTTGCGGTAGGTCTCTTGAGGGGTTTCGGAACAGAATGGAGGCCAGCCAACCAAACATTCAAACATGATCGCGCCAAGAGACCACCAGTCGCACTCCTGGCTGTATCCCTGGTGGATGAAGATTTCCGGTGCAATGTAGTCTGGGGTGCCGACGGTCGAGTAGGCCATGACACGACGGCTCTTCCTCCAGGTGGAGATTTGCTGACGGTTAGAAATGGTCAGATGGATTGCGTCCACCATCATGGAGTTTCGCGCCGGCTGCTGTGGCTGCTGATTGTTGTTTTCCTTGTCCAATAGCTTTTTGTAATAGTTGGAGTCGTGGGTCTTGTGGAAGCCCGTGGAGAGGCCAAAGTCCGACAACTTGATGTGGCCTTCCTTGTCAATCAGAATGTTGTCTGGCTTGATGTCCCTGTGGATGAACCCGAGCTTGTGGATGGCCTCAATGGCTAAGACACATTCGGCAATGTAGAACCGCGTAATGTCTTCGGAGAACACGTCGTACTTGATGAGCATTGTCATGAGATCGCCGCCCGGCAAGAACTCCATGATCAAGTACAGATACTGCGAATCCTGGAAGGAATAGTACAGCGACACGACCCAAGGAGAATCGGAACCGGCCAACACGTCTCGCTCGGCCTTGACGTGGGCCAGTTGGTCCTTTTTGTACATTTCGGATTTGAGCAGCGTCTTCATGGCATAAATCTTGCCCGTGTCGCGTTTTTGCACCAGTCGGACCTCACCAAATGCACCTTTACCAATGACCTTGACGGTGGTGAAGTCGTCCAGACTCAGTCTGGTTCGGCGGAGACGTAAGAATGCAGATTCCTTTTTACCGAGCGAGGCCAGCTGACGGTTCTTTCGTTCCTCTGACCCACGGTCTTGGAGCAATGACTGCTCGGTCTGGACCCGACGCTGGTTACGTTCTTTGGCATGGGTCACGTTAGTATTGAAAAAGTGTTCAATTTTCAACTTGACTGCCGAGGCCTTTTCCTGGGTCTCTTTGGAGAATTGCTCGGGATGTCGTTCAAAGTGCACGTAATCCGCCTGCTGGCTGGAGCTTCCGGTGTTTCCAATGTTACTGCTTACCACCGGAGGAGGTTGGAGGAAGCCCGTGTTTTGTGCAGCCTGTTGGGGTTGTGGTGGTGACGGTTGTTGCTGCTGCTGTTGAGGAATGTGCTGTTGTTGCTGTTGTGGTGGTAGTGGTTGTTGTTGGAACTGGAAGGGTTGGGGCTGCTGATATGGATAGTACTGTTGCTGCTGCTGGGGCTGCTGTTGGTGGAATTGATCCGGTGGATGTTGCTGATATTGCATGCCCTGGTTGTAAAATGCATTGTTGTTTGTTCCTCGTAACGCGCTCTGACTAGGAACCGGTAACTGGACGTATGGATTTTGAAAGTTTCCACCATTTTGGACATATTGTTGTTGTTGTTGTTGCTGCTGCTGCTGCTGCTGCTGTGGATTTTTGTACATTTGCTGCTGAGCCTGAGCCTGAGCTTGGGCTTGGGCCTGAGCCTGAGCCTGGGCTTGAGCCTGCTGCTGCTGGTAGAAAAACCCCGAGGAGTTTGAGTTGTTACTCTGTTGATACATGATTGTTTTACAAGCCCCCTGAAATTTGCAAAAATACACAAGAAAAAAGTGTCTGCGTATTTACTGGGAAAAGCTTTAAGGATCTATAGATCTCTGACCAAATCTCCTCCTTTCTCCCTTTTATTCAAAGAAAAAAAAAAAAAATTGACGCGACGAGAGATATAAAGGAGGGAAGGGAAAATGTGTTTTAGTTTCAAAAAATACAGCGGGTGCAGCTTCCTCCGCGTAGTTGTTATCACAAGGGGGTTGGAATTTGTGCGGCCGCACCCACACACAGTGTACGGGAGTGAAAAGATCACGACGCATTATATGGAAAGCAGGGATGATCTGTATTATTTGATTAAGATGTTTTTTTTTTTTTTTTGTTCTTTTTCCCTTACCACTTCTCTCTATAGACTCACGCCCAATTTGTCGTGGTTTTTCGCCTATTAGTAAGTGTGTGAAATCTGACACTTCCCAAAACGATCATGCACACCTGTCTGACAATTACATGTGTAACAAAACGCTCGTTTCTGCTTGGCCGCATAAAGGATCTGCCCTCGGAGATTTAATTGCCAGCAAGCCAATCCCCGGAAGAGCCGAGTTTTCAGGGAACGGGAGGTCCAATATGAGATCTGATCGATCTATGCACGTCTGATCGCGGGAATACGAGGCATGCCTTCGCAATTAGAGAAGAGCTATTTTTCAGCATTTCGTTGCTCCTATAACGTGAAACGGTGATTCACGATCCGTGCTGTAAACCATGTTGGTCTGGTTATTACGCCAGGTGCTCAGAGTTACGCCAGACCCTGACTGAAAGGTGTCTCCGACGTGAGTTAGTAGTCGTTGGGTCGAGTATACAGCTTGCGTACGGTTTTGCCGTAATTATTAAGTTAGTTTCCGCGTGTGCATATTATAGCACAATATAATGCATACTTTGGCTGTTGCAATCACAAGCGGTTTCTTCACGCATTTGTGGGACCAATGTCGCACATAATATGCATAAGCAAAGAATGAACGAAGCCGACGAGGCATCACAAGCCTAGGATTGCTGGGCATGCGAGTAAAGCAGCCGGCCCCGCTTCGCGGAATGCATTATAAACCGTGCTTTTGCTTCTTTTCTAGAAAAGATGGCCGCCCGCAGGGCAGATTCAGCCCCCGGGGGGGTTATGCATACTGCGTGCTATTTACGAAACCCGCTAAATCATACGTATAGAACCAAAAATAATGCTAGCGGAGGAGGACGACGGCTGCCTCCGGCGGCTTCTTTTTTTTCTCCGAAAAAGAAGCAAAAAAAAGTAGCTCTGCGAGGCAGCTACGCTTTTGCTTCTTCACGCGTTCCCCCAGACGTTTCCGCACCAAGGAAGTGGCAATATAAATGTGTCCCGGGGGGCCGAATGCTTTTGTTTCTGCTTTTGAAAAGACAACTGTGTCCGTTACTCTTTTGATTTTAATCAATTTATTCTTTACTTTATCAAGTCCGTAGACCGGAAGTATTATTTAGTTTATAATATAATAATAACATCATCATATCCTTTCATTTGTTGAGCATTTCAATACTTATGCGAAGGAATACATCACATCAGACTCCACTTTAGCGCTGATGGGTAGCTTGGGTTGCTGAGCACTGCCGACTACCCTCGTCACGTGACTTTTTACACTCACGTGACTTTTGGTCGGAATATTCGGATGTCTCAGCCATCAAAAATTTTGTCCAAAAGCCTTGATGGCCAAGTTGGTAAGGCGTATCACTAGTAATGATAAGATCGTCGGTTCGAATCCGGCTCGAGGCAGTGTTTAATTTTTAATTTGAAAAAATTAATTAAATTTTGCACCCATTAGCCCTAACGGTTATATAAATTATATATAACAGATACATAATAAGGCGCCTATCTCCATCGACATTTCCGAATGCATAGAACGTTGTAGATTTTTGGTATGACTCCAGTTTACGTAATGGCGGAGTAAGTATTATGTAACAACGTCCAAACAGGAATGCTGCAGAGCAGATCTACGCGAGGTTATTGTGGCAATATTATTTTTTCTTACGTCGAAGTTTCTGCTGCAAGCAAATCCGAGGTGAGCAGGGTTACGTCATACCTAAGGATTCTATAAAAATGTTAGCACGACCTGTGCTCACGAAATCAAAGGCGTTTAACTACAGGGCTTTTATTTTATTTATTATTCCATCGTTTTTGACGCACAAAAAATGCTGCCAGAGGCCACAAACGGGGAAAAGGAGTTGACTATGCCGCCCGAGTCCAAGGGTACTATTAACGGTAACCAAGGTCCCGCTGAACCGGAAGGGACCAACTCCAGCAAATTACTAACAACCAAGAACAAGAACGGTAGGGGCGACCACCAACAACCGACACCAGACGTGGAAAGCCCGAATAAGATGCCGCGAACAAATGAGCTAACTAGCCTCGCTGACGAGCTTACCAAAGCGGCGAAGGACGTGCGGGAGGAAGAAGAATCGGACTCCGCCGCAGATGATATCTTAATGGAAGCGTTAGAAGAGGTGCGAAACGAGGGCGTATCCGAACGCAGAAAGCTCATGCAGCGGATAGACGAAATTGAGTCCAAGGTAGATATTATGAATAAGAAATTAGAAATGCTATGTAGGGATAACCATAAGAGTAATAGTTGAAAAAGGTTAAAAAAAAAAAAGGTAGAATAGAGAGTGGGGAGGGACGAGAACGGATCCGCATCTCTAGCTCAACAATGGAGCGTTTTCTCCGGTTCCTGGGGTGCTGGAGGATCTCGTTACACGGCCATGTTGGATGTCTGGATAGGCGACAATGAAACCATAAAGGAAGACCAGAATTGCGATTGCCATTGCGAACCAGTGCTGCAGACCTTTTTGCTCATCGAAAATACCATAAACCAAGAAGGCCGTAGCAAACGCCACACCCCAGTCGTTATATCTCCAGGTGACAAAGAAGGAGTCCACCAGGAACGCCCAGATGAAGATATGGCCGAGAATGGTCACAACAGCGCCAGGCTTTTTGTCGTCCCATTGGAGAGCAATTGCGCCGTTCCAGAAAAAGACGTATAATGCCCAGACGCCTGGCATTGCTTGGGTGGGCACATGAATGAACCACCATCTGGAAATTGGGCCAACCCCCACAGTGGCATTGCGGCAGTAGTGATAGTACACGTTCAACAACGCAACGACCATGATGGCCCACGAAACAATATTGGCCCATCGGCTGTGGATGTGACCAAAGAATAGCGCCCACAGCGTCTCCAGCACCATGAAGGAGAAGAAACCTGGGCTAGCCATCTTGGCATTGTCCTGGACCGAAGTATCAGTCGACCAGAATTGGAAAACAAACAGGACCTGGAGAACTGAGAGCACGCTCCAGAACCATTCAATGGTGGTGCTATCCGCAGTAAACGGAGTAAAGCCAAAGTGGCCCTGCTTGTCGACCACCCAGTGCCAGGTGGACCACACACCGGCAACAAGTGCCACAACGTTGAAGAACCGATGCGAATTTAGACTAGTAAGAAGCTCGTTTACAGACGCCATTTCTTATAGTGTTGTGGTATAAGAGGCCAAAAAAAAAAAAAAAAGTTTAAACAAAAAAATAGGGAAACTTTCTCCTCAATTTATACACTCGCCACAGCCTGAGACAAATGGCCATCTGATACGACAGATCTTTGCCTCATCCAAAATAATATCTGACGTGTTTTATTTTAATCCCACGTTTCCTGGGAGAGGGTTGCATTGACGGCCAGGTTCGCTTTTTGCTGCAAACGTTTAGTACAGAACTGGGTCGACGCAATTGACCGTCGCCGCACACATTGCACCCTTGCTCAATAGTCATCCGGCTATGCCGGACCCTTTTAGCCACAAGCTTGCTCTCTGACTCTGTCTTAGGTCTGTCTTATCGTGCGGGTGATCGTCTAAATGCGCGCCAGCCGCTTTGGGCGATCGCCGCACCCCAGGGGTCAATAATATTGTGAGTTCGACCCCATATGGCTGTGGGGAGGACTTAAATAATAACGGACTCATGACCCCATGTATCCCCTAGTCCGGTCCCCCTCTGTAGACGCCGTATCAGTGAAGGGTGGTGGTTGTTTTCAGTGGAGATGCAACCGCAAGGTCGTGTTTATGGGCGGATAGGTGATCTCGGAAAGGAAAGGGCGTGCGAACTGTTTATGGTATGGGCTTGAATAATTGGAGTGTGTATGCATATGTGTCGGACAGTGTATGCGCAATTCGTAGCCGTCGCTGTATTTCAAGTAAACTATGTACAAGAGAGCGGAGGTATTCCACTGCAGCATTACTGTTGGTCTACCATATGCATATTCCGTTTTAAGCAGAGGGCTAATGCAGATAGTACGACTGCATTAAAATTCTCCAACGGCCGCTGTATATGGTCATATATCACCACAGAAGCTTGCGCAGAATTAGGCCGGATCAGATCACTGTCTCTTATGCACATATTATCGTCACGCGTGTATACCGTGTTAACTGTGTGTATTCAGCATCAGTATTGTTATGCATAACTATAACGTTGGCTTCGGCAGTTCACCTCTCGATATCGGGGGTTGACGTAGTAGGTATACCGGTTATCAATTGCAATATACCGATATCATGATGCGGCTGACATATGCGTATACGTGCGGCGCATGCGGCTCAAAGAATTTTCCATATATTCATGATCAAAAAATTCAAATTGCGCATGCAGACACCAACCACAGTCAATTGGTTGCCTGAACAACTCAAGTACAGTATCACCTGTTCGCATCTAGTCTCCTATGATGCTACTGATGAGTGACCCTCACAAGCTTAACTACATCCGATCGAACGAGAGAAGGTGTTGCCTTGTAGGTATGACCGTACTTGGAAATGCTTATCCGATAGCGTAGATGTATTGAAAGCTCAAATAAAGATGTTTAATCTTTCAACAAGCGTTGAGAGCACAATTATCTTTTGATACTTACGTTTAAACGCTTCAGCTTCCCTTCGTAGACGTGTACACCTCACTGCTCAAGATGGGCTCATATGTCCAAAACTGGGCCGGCACCTACTTTTGCTACTATTCTCAGTAATATGCCCGCAGTCATCTCGTTGATACGTATCACGGCACAAACATTATTTTTGATCTCACACACGCATATGCATATGCACGTAGTCCGTTTTTGATAACTTGCATATTTTGAGGCTTAATCTGCATTTTCGCCAGTTTTCCCGAAAGTTACCTCATATAATTTGTTTTTGTTTCTTTTGCCATTATAAATAGCCGCAGATTCGCCGGTTTAAACCTTCACAATATGACAAACTTAACAAACGCCATGGACAAATTGTCCATTGGCAAGCTCTGTAATCCTACCCAAGGTGATCAGTCGAAAAATATTAAATCTCAGACCGAATCCGCTACGGATAAGTATGTTGAAGAAACCGCAGAAACGCAGGAAAAGAAACTCGTGGACATGTCCCGCCTTCCGGCATCGTGCCAAAATCTAAAGCAAGACCCAGACGAAGGTGAATGGGCTATCGAATTCACCAAAGGTGACCCAGACCAACTAGTGCAGGATATTCAGGATATCATTTCCCAGGCGGACCTTAAGCTTGACATCTTTCTTGATATTCATAATTGCCATGACGACGACGATGTCAAAGTCGTCCTGGGTTGCTTTGACAGGTTGGGAATAACTGGAATAAGAACTTACAATCCTCGAAAGGCAATCCAGTCGGTGCTAGCTTCTCGTGGTTATGAGCAAACAAAAAAGCTTGAAGAAAAGGAAAGAAATGTACTGGATACGCGTCCATGGGGAACACGATCTATCGTTCTCCCCGCATGGCCACAACATTTTCCTGACGAAGTGAAGAACGAGTATATTCAAGAGTTGAAAGTGACCATCCCTCATATGGAACTAAACGCTGAAAACTGCCATTACCAAATCTCTCAGCCATTCCTTTCTGACGTGGAGCGAATTATGTGTTTTCCAAAGGATATCATCATCTGCAATTCTTCTATGGAAATGGCGGGAATCAGGCAAAAAGCACAACTTTTCTCCAAGGGATCATTCTTTCTCATCGACGCGGTATCTTGCGCCAGCGTGAAGAAAGAATCCGAAAAGTCGCCTAAACATTTCACCGTCAGTTCTTGGAAATTCGATGTCAAGATGATTCACTCTTTTTTTGAACAGCTTTGCAAAGATGAAGATTTCAAGTCCTACTTAATGAAGCCCGTTTTGACAGTGTTATTGTTTAAGTGTTGGTATCAGCTCAGGCAACACAATGATGTGTTGAGACTGCTCAAATGTCCACGATCGGAGTTTAAGCTCTCAAACCTCGTTGAAAACTTTACCAGCCGCTTCATCCCTGCGCAGTTAAGTAAACTATCCAACATGACGAAGATCGAGGTTAAGGCCCTTGCCATGTTCCAATATTCATTGAGCGGGAAGACAAAGATCATTGAGGAAGAACGTGGCCGCGTTGTGGAATTCTTCACCAAATCTGTTAAGGCTCTAAGAGAGCACTCGGAAAAAATCAAAGATATGTTTGATTATCCGGGGCAAGAGGTTATTACTTCACTCGTCCAGGTTGATGATGAAGCCTTGGAAGTGCGCCCTTACAATCTCCTTGAAGAGCATGCCGAAAACATCTACAAAACCTTGACGTCTCTTACGAAGGAAGAAGTGGATGGTTTTGCCAATTCCGTGTACGAATTTACCACCTCTGGAGTAAATCCATTTACAACTACAGGGAAATTTATTTAATTTGTCATTTAGTTTGATCGTGTAAGAAATATATTGCTGTTAGTTGCTATGCTTTGAAGTGCGGTGAATGTTCCGACATCCGCACGTTCTACTATGCAAAGGGAACAGTATCGCCATTTCTACTAACGATGCCTATAAATGTCGATTCAGTTTTGAACTATAATGGCTGGTCCTTCATATAACTCAATGTCGGAAAGACGATAAGGGTACGGAGCTGGGCCGTACAGAGAAACACTGGCACAAACCAATGGCCCGTCCAAAACAAACTGGATAGTGCTTATAACCTCTCACTCGGTCTATTACTAGGCCAGTCCATGACAATATTTACCACTGGGACACTCGTTCACACTTGTGACGCAAACTACTCAGACTGAACTAAAATCCCATCAAACCCCAAACGCCCATAGGCAAAGTGAAGACTCCTCCAACATATATATAATCCATCAAATACAGCGATTATACTTCCGTTTGTTTATTTTACACTTTTGGCGCATAAAATATTTTCGACTTGCAGACAGCCTCATTTGTGGCATTTTTTAATATTTAAACGACCAATGCCTCACCACCACCTTCCCTTGAACCGTAACACAGAGTCAGGGAACATGGATCCGCCGTCCAATTTTTTTACCATACGGTATGAAGAGGGCAATGTGGACAGGCTCTCTTTTGACGTCCAAAGGGCGTTCTCCCTTGCCGACACGAAATCCCACATCTTCATTGTGGTTTTCAATTGTTTAACGGTGCGAGACTCCAACGTCATTGAAAGTGTACTGGAAAACTTGGACATCAGAGTTGAAGTCTGCAACGACCTATCGAATGGGACTTTCACAATTTGTCAGTACAACGAAAGAAGCAGAATTGCAACGTTGTATGACAAGTTTGTCGAACTTTGCAAACTAGACAGTCTCCACAAAATGACACTGTGCGACTGGGTCCACCAATATGATGGTTATGGTCCGGTTCCATATCGGACCTTGACTGCCCACTTTATTTGCGGGCAGAGCTTTGAGCCATTTCTCTCCTCCGTGCAGCGCATCCGTTTTTACCCCATCTATGTGGTTCAACATAGTGACACTCCATACCCGGAAGAAATGAACACCGAGGAGATTGAATTCGTCTTGACTGGATCATTCTTCATCAGTGAAAACTGTATGTTAATGAACGCTAGAACAAGAATCGGTCTCGGATGGGATTTTACGGTCGACTCCCTTTTTCAAAACCTGCTTGAACATTGTCTGGGAACACGAGGATTTGATCCTGGAGAGTTGAAAGCTACGTTTGCTGTCCTTCTCTTCAAGCTGTGGTTCCAACTCAGGCAGCGAAATGACACTTTGAAGTTACTCAGCATCCCCATCACCCCTGATGCTCTCTCTAGCTTGATTGCCAACTTTACCAGTCGATACATTCCCGCGCCACTGAGCCAGATGGACGCTCCAGAGCCGGTTACGGTTAATGCGCTTGGGCTGTTTCAGCGAAAGCATCGCAACCAGGTCGCCAAGTTTGAAGAGGATCGGAACCACCTTCTCCAACGGCTCTATGACATTGTGGATGTGTACTACATTTCATCCAAGAGATTTGAACAATTATTCGATTCCCGGGGAAAGGCTGTTTTCAAGGCATTGCGACAAATGAACCGATCAAAGCATAAATGTCGTCGATACACTGTGTTGGAGCCGTATGCCGAACCCATCTATGAATTGCTAACGTCCCTCACAAAACCTGATGTTGATAGTCTGATCCACTCTATGACTGTCATTCCAGGGCCAGTCTTGATGGCGTAGTATAGTGCCGTTTAACGCATATAAACTTCAGCGGAGGTCAACGGGCCTCCAGCAGCTTCATTTGTCTCCGATAAGTAGGCCATTGGTCTCTAGGGGTTGGTAGTTGCCTCCGGCGGCTTCTTTTTTCTCCGAAAAGAAGCAAAAAGGTGGCTCCGCTACGCGGAGAGTGTATGTGCGAAATTCTGGGTTTGCTTTTG
>JAJLUK010000020.1:13614-84052 GCA_030570055.1 Blastobotrys chiropterorum
GCTTCTTTTCTAGAAAAGAAGGCCGTCCGCAGGGCATACGTGCCCTCCAGATGGTTGAGTTACTTGGGTGGCTTCTTAAGCAAAAAAAAAAAAAAAAAAGGTAGCTCTGCCAGGCATTAGCTGTTTTCTAACGGGAACGAAAATGCAGTGGCCCTATTTCCACGACCAAAGGCCGGGACATCTATATCCGCGAACGCGCCCCGCCGCACGGGATAGGGTTTAGGATAATAGGACCGGGGAACGGACGGATCAGAGAGAGCCTTTTCTTGCATTTTCACTCACTTTAGCAGAACCTTGGAAGATCGATACGAATCATGGCCAACTCACGAGCCACCACGAATGGGACCTCCACCAGAGGGGGAGGCGCCAAGTCTCGGGGCCAGGCGGCTTCTGCAACGATGAACAACAGCCAGCAGCAGACTGCCACGGCCAGAGAGACTACTGCCGTGGAGCAGAAACCGAATCCAGTGAGTATACGATATCCACACGTCTCGTAGCGGAAAACGCTCTAACGCCACGCCAGCTGGACTTTGACTCCCTACCACTCAGCTCGCTGCGGAAGTATCGATCAGTCTACAAGCTGTCGACGCCTTCTGCATCCTCCTTCAACGGCTATCTGCTTAACAGTTCTGTGGGCAAGAAGACGTACACTAGCAAACACAACAGCCGGGTCAACAAGCAAGATCTGGCCACTACTGTCAAGCGTCACTTCATGAACACTAACATTAAGGAATCGGAGACCATTGTCGATTTTATTTATTCGGTCAGAAAACAAGGTGAGTGTGGAACCCCCGTTATATTATTATGATGCAAAACGCTAACACAATATAGATCAAGAGTTTAAGCTACAATTCCGACCATAATTTGTTCAATTATTTATTAATCGTTCTTCGACATCAAAACGTCGCTTATTTTATTTTATTTTTTTTTTTTTTTGGCTCTTTTTCGCTTCCTTTTTCGGAGAAAATGGAAGCCACCCTACCAAGTTAGTGTTGGTCGGTGACCATTTCGAATCCGAGCGTCTGTACGCGTCAGCAAACACGCGTCTAACGAAACTGCGCGTTGGGTGTAAAAGGGTCGAGAGACTCTTTTCGGGCTAAGCCAACACTAGAAAGCTATGGATGGGTCGAGTATTACATTTCTGGCTGCACTGGCCGTGCTGTTCGTTGTAGTCAAGTATCTATTATCTAAGAGTGATGTCGAGGGGGCGGACAGTACCAGTCGGGCCAGAGGCGGAGCGGGAACTCGCCGTCAGACTCGAGATTTGCCTATCCGCCAACGAAACTACAGACGGCCTGTGGATAACTCAATGATTGAAGTTGTGCAGACTATTGCACCAACATTGACTGTGGACCAGATTCGGTACGATTTGGAGCGTACCGGAAGCGTGGAGACGACGATTGAGCGATATTTGTCCCAGGGCGATCTACCACATAGACCCGGCAGTACTGCTCCAAACACTGGCACCACATCTTCGTCGTCTGCGTCAAAGGCTAAAAAAGGCGGTAATCTGATGGCTCGATATGGGATTGCCGAGGGGGAGGACGACGACAAGATTCTCGACAAGCCTGTAGAAAAGCCCAAATGGTCGCAATCAAAGGAGGAGCGCCAACAGCAACTCAAGAAGCAGCAGCAGGAGATGATCCTGCGTGCCCGCCAAAAGTTTAAACAAAAGGAACAACAAAGTTAGATGCATGTAGTATTTTATTAGTAACACCGTACCCCTTCCGCGCGTTCCGCCACTACTGTCTGACGGGTCTGTTCCTTCGCACAACTGTGTCACTGTATAAGGGAGGGCCCTCCCAATTTGAGACGTAATTTGGTGTTTGATTGGGCATTACCGTGGCTGGCATCACCTCTGTGCCTTCGGGAATAGTGTGGATCTTGATGATATCTGCGGATATCTCGCGTCCGTCCGCAACCGAGCCATTGAACTGGTCTACTGCGACATAGGAGTGGTCCTTGTCTTCAAACACAATCTCCGCAGTGACGGATTGAGTTTCCTCGTCGTTTCTAGCCCGAATCTCGGTAATGGAACCGATATATTCCATAATCGTGCGAATGTCGTCTGAACTCGTGCCAAGTTCCAAGTTGCGTACTTGAACAATTGGCGGTAATGCTGCGTGTTTGATGGAGAATTCGAGCTTGGGAGCCTGAGACTTGGTTGGAGGAGGCGGAGCAGGAGCCTCATTCTCTGGCTCCACACCAAACTTCTTCCGATGCGACTGTTTTTGCTTGTTGTTCCGTCTATATGAACCTTTGAAGCTCATTTTGCCTTCAGCATTCCGCCGAACCTTGTCGTCATTGCTGGCTTTATTGAAATCATTGTAATAGCCGCCATTTGCGGCCGCAGATTTGTGGTATGGTTTCGTGCCCCGGGGCCCAGTCGGGATTCCTTCCTCGTTGAGCCTAGGTCTGTTATCATGCTTCTTTGGTATTTTCCGTTTAGGGAGGTTATTAGTATGGCTCTTAGTAGCTCCAGCCTTTTTATCTGTAGGCCGGCTAATGTTGTGGATCGCTTGATAGAGCGCATTACTCTTGAGCCGGCTCTCCTTCTTGGTGGCGCCTGGTTTATTAATCCGGGAGTGCAGTGAGTTAGCGGCAGTTCCACTGTGTTTACTGTCCTCTTTCTGTTTGTCTTGTTTTTTTCCCTTTTTGAATCGTGCTGGCATTTTTTTCTCCAAACTGGTAGTGTCTCCGTTATCTCTATCTCTCAAGTTTTTTTTTCCAAGACTCGCGTTCTTTTTTCGGGCAAAATTCTCCCAATTTATCATCGCCGCAAATGATGCGGTGCCGTCAGCCGCACAGCGTGTCTTAGTGATACACATAAATCGCGAGTGTCTGCATGTTGCAACGAAGAACTGAACTGCAGCAGATGTGGACCGGTGTGATTATAATCGTCGTGGTTAATTGTGTAGGTACCTGGGAGTCTGTGCATATGTCATAGATATAAATGCATATTAAAGTGATTTAATTTTTTGTACGGACATGTACAGGTTCCACGTATATACCACATATGATAGAAGTTGGGGTGAATTGTGACTGTGGTCATGACAGTTCAGTTTTTCCTATATGCATATGTACATAGGGATGACGGCCGAACGTCTTTCATTATCAATTACCAGTGTTCGTTCAGCCAGCTTAATGCTATACGATCCGCAGAGTTTTGCTAACAAGTCTATTACGACCAGGTGTGCATCCCCTTCTATACTATGCATAGATAAAAATGGCTAGAATGGTAACCTATGCGTATGCACATGTGTAACCTGTTTCCTTGAGAGGCGAGGAATACACTGTTTGCTTAGCAGAAACACCATACAGATACGAAGTTATGCATGATTATTGTTACTACAGGGCCAGGCCCTAAGCCACTAATCGGCTAAAATAGCCTAACACTATACTAACCCCAAAACCCGACACTATCGTGCCTATATATCTTCGATCAGGCAATTTTTGGCAGGACTTCGCAGAGCTACCTTTTTTGCTTCTTTTCGGAGAAAAAAGAAGCCGCCAGAGGCAATTCACTCATCCTATTATTTGTTAGACTTTTTATCCATACCCAGTCGTAGACGATTTATGACCAACACCATGAACGCAAGGAATCGATACACCACGACGCAAACCGCTATCGCTCCTAGCGACCCGGGAACATAGTCCTTGAGGTTGTAACTCTCCAATACTTCCGTGCCGGTTGAAAAAAGACATGCTTCTTTGCTACTGTCACACGTAAACTGTTGGTCTTCCAAGGCCATATTGATAAGAACCGACGCGGCATACTTCAACGGACTCATCCAATTGACGCCTTTGAGGAATCCCGGCATGTTCAGAGACATAATCCCCGCCATGATACAGCCAAATGACAGAATGACCGAAATGAAATTGAGAGCAAACCCTTCATGCTCGAAAATCGTGTTGAAGGCGATTCCAATGGATTCGCCGCAATTCACAATTGCAAACGATACGTATGCACATGCGAAGAACATTTCTGGTGTCCGTTGTAATCCCGGAATGATAACCAAAAAGACTGAAAACAAAAACGAGGTGACAACTTCAAATGGTACCTCCAAAGTACTGTACATTAGGAAAAACGGCAGCACCCCATAAACATTATCATCATACTCTCGATAAAACACTGCCTTGTCCTGAGGATAGATGGCCATATTATTAAGCATCCCCACAAAATACAATGCAGTGACTTCCTGGACCAGTCCGAGACGATTATTGATACCAACTTGACCGTCTTTCAACGGTGCAAAAAAGAGACAGAAGATGATACCAATGCCGACCACTTGCATAATACGGGCAATCACCATTTGCGGGCTTCGCGAAAAGTTGACCACGCCTCTCCGGACCAATGTTGTGTATGCAAGAATCAATCCGGCCGGTTGTCGAACAAATGCCTGAAACTGGGCGGGAAGTTCTATCGACTCACGAATGTTTCTGGGAGCTGGCTTTTTGCGCTTCCAGTCTTCCAACAGCACATCCACACGTTTCCTGGACTCAATTTCTTTCCATTCCGCTTGAAGATTCACCGACACAATGTCCATAACATGGTCCGCAGGATTTGTCAGGGTTGGACATGGGTAGCCCAGGTTTGAAAAATGTTGCAACATTTCGTCAGATTTACCGTTATAAGCCACTTTCCCACCTTTAGCTAGTAACAAAATGTTACCAAACTGGGCAAAAAGATCAGAACGAGGTTGGTGTATTGTACAGATAATCGTCTTGCCTTCTTCTGACAACGCCTTCAAGACTTGCAAAATAGACCCCGCCGTAAAACTATCCAGACCGGATGTGGGTTCGTCGAGCAGTAAAATCTTTGGGTCGTTCAAAAGCTGAATGCAAATACTCACTCTTCGCTTCTCACCTCCAGAAATCCCCTTGACAAATTCACCTCCAATCAAGGTGTCAGCACAATCCTTCAAACCCATTTTTAGAATAACTTCATCCGCCTTTGCTCGCTTTTGCCGTTTGCTCATTTGTTTGGGTAATCGTAAATATGCAGAATAATACAACGTCTCACGCACTGTTAATGATGGTAACAACCCGTCGTCGTCTTGGGTGACATATGAACAGATCGATTCAACCACTGACGATGACGGTATGGTGTCATTAAATATAATGTTGCCCGTGGAAGTATATTTTTGGAACACGTTAGAACTCAACCTTCCTGCAATGTAGTTTAACAGAGAACTTTTGCCTGATCCACTGGGACCAAAGATGGCATTAATAGATCCTGGAAAGAACTTGGCATCAATTCCCTGGAGGATGTTAATCTCGCGTGATTTGAGCCCTCTCCGTTTAACCCGTAAATGAATATCCTCCAGCTCAACAACTATTGGAATATTACCCTGGCTTTGAGTCCTCTCAATTGCCGCTTCAGCCAACTGCTCCTCTTGCTTGGAGTTGTGGGTTTGCGAAACACTAATTGAAATTCTAAAATATTTCAGCAAAAGGCCGGCAGTGAAATAAAACCCAATTGCCCATGCAACATTGACGCAAAGTGGAAGAGTTATCCAGTCATGAGGAAATCCCAGTGTGTCCAGCACGTATTCTCCGCTATACGGACCGCACCGAGGATCACTATCGTCATAAGGACAGTCTCCCATAAATCCATTAAATTGGTTCGAAATCATGGCACCAAGCCCATAGTATAAATATGCAATCCATCTCGTCCATCTAACGTAGACCGGCATGTGACTCGCGTTAACGAAGAAACCACATGCCATACTCTGCAATGTGTACCCAAGGTTGCCGACCAATGCTGCATTATGAAATTCTCTAGAAACAGAAGCAGCAAACATTGCGTAGCATACAGAGATGTAATGCTGGATTAGGATGTTAGCAAAAAAGATAAAGAAATGGCTTGCATCATCAGTTCGAAGCCCTCCCATGAAATAAACAATGACCTAAAAATTTCGTTAGAAACTAGTCCTCCTTGCTCAACAGTTAACACTTACTGAAAATATCAGCGGAACAAACAAATCTTCGGTGAGGCACTTTGCAAGTCGCCGCGAAATTAAATACCCCGTCACACTGACGCAGCCTTCATTATATTCTCTATCGAATACCCTCAAATCGGGGCCACATAATCGATAAGTTTCGTATAGCAACAGCAAATACCCTTGCATAGAACATGCAGTGTATAGCAACCCCTGCATGGATCGGATTCCAGACAGCGATCCGTCTAATTTGTAAAAAATCCAGCCGGTCATGATGCCTGTAAATGTGCATTCAAAGAACAAGCCAGCTAATCCCATCGGGTCGCGATAAGATAAGAGCGTAAACCGTCGAATAAGCACAGAAATTTCACGACTTAACGGAGCCTTCATTTTCATAGGAGCCTCTCGTTTAACTTTTTCTTCTTCAGCTATGTGACCAAAATCCTTATGCACATTCCAATGTTCCACAAGCTTATTAACCCGAGTCAGAGACAATTCTTCTTGTTCCGGCGTTCTAGTATCAACGGCAGCCAAATCAATCAGAAAGTCTGCCGGATTAACTTGTTCCGGAAACTGATACCCCAAATTCTCAAAATACCCCAAAACCTTATTTATCTCACCAGAATATACTGCCTGACCCCTGGCCAAAATAGTCACTCTGTCAAACAAGAAAAAGATGTCCGAGCGAGGCTGATGCAGACTCATAATCAGTGTCCGTCCCTTTGCTGCTAATTGATGGCATGTTTGAACCAATAAATATGCCGAGTTTGCATCTAACCCTGTCGTAGGTTCGTCCAAGAAGAGCACTGATGGGTTCGCCAAAAGCTGAATTCCAATGCTCAGTCGTCTCTTTTCCCCACCAGAAAGCCCCTTATGCTCATTATCTCCTACAAGAGTATCTGCACATTCCTTCAGGCCTAATTCCGCAATGATTTGCTTCACTAATCCATCCCGCTCTTCAGCACTCACACTCGACGGTAACCTTAATTCTCCTGCATAATGCAGTGTTTCTCTGCACGTAAGTCTAGGTTGAAGAATGTCCTGCTGGAGAACGTATGCATGCTTTACTTTACTAATATCGTTTTGCCGGTTAAATAATACCTGTCCGTCCACGCTTAGGCGACTCCCACTCTGCATCCTGTCTGCTATCACGTTTAATAGAGATGTTTTGCCAGATCCAGACCCACCTATAACTGCCATAACAGAACCGGACGGCACATCTAGTGAAACATCCTGTAGAATATTATTACGAAAAGAGTTTCCTCCTGAGTTATTGTTGGACAGAAACTTTTTCTGTAGCTTATCTAGTATCCCGTTGCCTTCCCGAACTGTGACACTAAGGTCCCGCACATTAATGTCGACCTTATCCACATTCTCCAGTAACAACCCGTCCTCAATAGATCCGGCATGTTCAACCCCCATACCATCCAACTAGCTTTATAACCAAGTATGGGGAGCCCCTTATCCGATACCCTAATTTGAATACCGAATGCGCGCGTGCGCGAAGGAAAAAAAACGGTGTTAACGAGGGATCGGCGGGATCTTGCATATTATTATAACGGTGCCGTTGGACACGATATACTGACATGATTAATCATAAAAACTCGTGTACATTTATATTAAAATAGCTTATAACGAAATTAGTAACTTAGAAATGAGGAGTGTTCAGCGCCATCAACATCAACAGCCCACCAATGAGGCCAGCACATGGTAGGGTTAAGACCCATCCGCAAAAAATGAATGCCAATTGTCTCCAGTTGACGGCACCAAGATCATAATTGCACAGCGCAACACCCAGCATAGAGCCAGTCAGGCATTGTGTAGTACTAACTGGCAATGAAAGTCTTGATGCCAACAACACAGTAATGGCAGCACCAAGCTCCATACTAAATCCACGAGTGGGGGACAACTGAGTGACCTTGTTACCCAGTGATCGAATAATATGGTACCCGAAGAACCAGAAACCAGCACCTAATAGGAAACCCGCCACAACCAACATCCAGGTCGGAGTGCTGGCTTTGGTGTTGACGGAGGCAGATTGCCAAGTAGCATAAGTGGCAGACCATGGTCCAACTGCGTTGGAAACATCGTTGGAACCGTGGGCAATCGACATTAACATGGCACTGGCAACTTGAGTGTAGGTCCATAAATGTTCAACCCGGTTATCGTATCGAGTAGCTTTGGCATGTGCTTTGAGGACCACATCTGAACTGTGAGACACACAGTCTCTGGTAACACCCTGAAGGAAAATGTATTTCACAAACCCCCAAAGCCTTTTTGGATGGTAGTAAGGCAGGTGTCTGTTCGGAGCAAGGAATCTGTCTTCCGGTTCAAGGATGCCCCGCGGCAAAGGCTTTTGGTCATTTGAAAGTGGAGGTACTGATTTTTCAAGTGCCTTTTCGACATCGCCAGGTCCCAAAGTATCAGGGGTATTCCAGGAACTTGACACCGCCTGAGCCTCTGGCTCCATCACCTTTTTTTCAGTGTATGCGTTTTCATAGTAGTCCTTAACAGCTTCGCCATCAGCCTTTCCTGGGAAAGGCAACCAAGGATCTTCTTTGTTCAACAATGGTCCCAGAGGAATATGATAAAATCGAACTCGAGCATCGTTCTTCAACAAACGTCGCTTGAAGTAAGGCATAAAGAAAACATAGGCAATGATGAGAGATCCGACCAAAACTCCAAAAACAATACCACAGGCCTTGCCAGCTCCAAATTCTTCCAAGGAAGGTGCAGTAGGAGCTTCAACCACCATAAAAAGTGCCAAAATGGCGGCAGTCACAGCAAGATAAAATGGAATCAAACGGAACGCCCATTTTAACGAGTCTTCACGCTCCAAAACTGAATATTTCAGCGTTAAAAAGACAAGAGCTGAAAAGCCGGCAGCGATTAATGGAGCAATACCCCAAGATGCCGCAACTTGAGAAACACTTCCCTTCTCCCAGCTCCAAGAGATGCTAGCTTGGGATGCAAAACCAACACCAATGAAGGCACCGACGATCGTTTGAGTGGTGGAAACTGGGAAGCCAATCTTGGTAGCGAGGAATAACCACGCAGCACTGCCTGTTTCTGCGCACGCCATTGCAAGCATCAAAACACCTGGCTTCCCGTCAAACCGGCCGATATCAATGATACCATTCTTGATAGTGTCTGTCACACGACTACCGAGAGCGACTGCACCCACAAACTCTGTTGCTATAGAGAGGATACCAACCTGTGGCATGGTCAGAGTCCTGGCAGCAACAGACGTGGCATACGAATTTGCAACATCATTGGCACCGTTACCAAATGCACTGGCACAGAATGCAATAGTGATGAGACCAAAGATCCAATCGTATTTTGAAAGAGCCATTGGTAATAGTGGTGTGAAGAGAGAAGTTTTTTTTTTTTTTTTTTCTTTACCCTTCAAAGATACGACTCAACCCGTTATATTTATACGTCACACTGCCCACCATTTTTAATCAACCCACTGTCTCTCGGCGGCCAAATTAAGCACCAGAGGAGATTCAATTCTCCTACCATGTGTTTTTTGCCAAGTAACCATTATCCCTAGAGTACCATACAATGCAAACCCTCCACAAATCGAGAGCTTTCCAATCACCCACGTGCGGGACTATCGTTAGGGCTCACAGACTCTTGGCAGTTCTTGGCACATTGAGATGCGGCGGTGCGTCGTGCGGCTTATCCAAAACGGGGAGTCAACGGACGATTTTTCAACGGCTATCATGAGGAAACGTGTGAGGAGGCGTCAGCCAATGAATTAACGAGTGTTTAACCTGGTTCTTACAACGGTGCTCGAAGATGTAGTCGTCGTAGTAGCTGCTGTCGTTGTGGCTGTAGTATTGGTAGTGGGAGACACAGACGTAGCATCCAATAAATTATGTATAGTTGGAGTAAACTGGGCTGAATCTACCATAACGCCAGGCTCATCATTTTGATTCAACAGCCCACTAATGCTGTTATCGTTACCCTGATATTTCGTGCGGCTACTGGTACGTGAGCCGTGCACGTTCCGTTGATGGTTTTGCAGAGAATCCTTTCTCGAGAACATTCTACTACAAATGACACACGAATACGGGCGTTCTTTTGTATGGGTTTTTTCGTGGGCTAATTTGTGTCCGGAACGTCTAAATCCACGATTACAAACTCCACATTTGAATGGTTTGATGTCACTGTGGGTTGTTTCGTGTTTCTTCAAATCAGCTTTCCGAGAGAATGCTCGTTGGCATGTTATACACTCGAATGGTCTTTCATTTGTGTGAATAATTTCATGCCGTTTCAGGTGGCTGTTATCTCCAAACCTCTTCTGGCAAATCTTACACTCGAAATCAGCGCTATCGGGGGTTTGTCCATGACACCGTTCATGCCGTTTCAAATTCCCGGCATCGTTGAAAGCCTTTTCACAGAAAGAACATTTATGGGGCCGTTCATTTGTATGAATCAATTGATGCCTTTTCAAGTTACTTGGATGCATAAACGAACTACCACATTCGACACAAGTATGTGGGCGTCTAACCGTACCGTCATGCTTGCGTTGATGCGCCAACAGCCGACTCTTGTACTGAAACCTCAAATAGCACGTGGGACATTCAAATGGAAGCTTATCTGGGTAAGTACCACTGGTACTCTGACTTCTGTTCGCTAATGTAGCTACATCGATCAGCCCAGGTTGAAACGACATAAGTATGATTGCACAGACGCGCTGAAGCAGCCGCGAAATAAATTTGACAGTGAGCCCCTCCTCACACGGCTGAAATATACGGTCTGTGCGGCCGGCCGCCGGCCTCGAATAGATAACTACGTTGCCAAATTCGAATACTGTAAGACTATAATTTAATTACTCCTACATATATATATATAGATTACTTGCTGACTTCGCCTTCATCCGGCTCTTTCTTTGCGGGCTCTGTAACCAAAGTTGGTTGGATTCTACGCTTCTTCTTTACAGTACCGCCGCTATTGGTACTGCTGGTTTCGGATGAGGCACCACCGCTAATACTGGGTTCGGATTGTGATACCGTCGGTCGTTTCATGAAGTTTGCAATTGGTGCAGTACCGCTTCCACTGCCAGGGGTTTCTGGAGGGGTGAGAGACGCTTGGCCGCCCACAGCCATCACCGGAGGAACATGGGACACGACTGGCGTTAAGGATGCAGGCTCTTTCTTCGTTTCTGTCGGTGTTGGGTCAACTGTCGCACTGGGTACTGATGTAGCTGTCGACTGATCGTAAACCTCACCCAGCTCTCCCTTTTCAAAAACAATGACGGAGCAAAACCCGTCACTTGATGTCATTAACAAGGTTGAGCCATCATTTGACCACGCCAAGTCGGTGAATGCAGAATAATGTAAGTTAGACACAATACAGAGTGGTGTTGTTTGTTGCGTATCGTAGACGATGACCGAATCCTGTGTTGCAACTGCATAGATCATGCGATACTGCAACTTGAACGCAGGGCTGTTGAGCTTTGATGACGATCCACTCTTCTCTTTATCATCCACAATTGATTCAGGTAGTGAAAGAGATGGAGTCGATTGAGAGGACGAGTCAATCGAAATGTGCTTTGTCTTTATCCCGGCAGGCTGGTCGCGTAGTTTGTATAGTATTGGGGAACATTTGACTGCCAACGAGGGCTTTTTCAATCCGGGAAGATGCGCAACCGGCGGACGGTTCAGTCCACCCCTCGTATAAATATAAACCGTATTGGTAGTTTCCTCTGTAGCATCTTGTTGATATTTGTACAGGCCCGAGGGAGTAAACAGCAAGCTCCCATCGGGCGTGAAGGTCAAACGCCGAAAAAACGACGTGAACGCTTCATTGTGGTAGCTCATAATACCTTTGTTGATGATTGGACTCGACAGTGAATCCAATGTAGGGGAGTCTAGTTGGCGAACGGCTGGCAATGGGATTGCCGGAGACGGTGATTCGGATCGATTAACCGATGAGAAGGAGGACTTTCGCGAATGTGAACGTGACGACACCGGTGGTGGCGGATTCATGGTTGTTGTTGACGATCGTGGAGTCCCCGGAGCTGAACCTGCAGATGATGGGGACTGCGCAGTAGTTGTGGGGTGGTGAAAGTCATTTGAATCGTGACGATGATGATGCGGGTTTGGAGTGGAGAATTTACCCGATGAGTCCTTGCTGGTGGCCAGCGTAGCATGCTCGGTAGAAGGGCTCGACGAAAGCATTTTCTTAGATTGCAAATCTGCCTTTGAGATTTTTTGGTAATTGTGTAGTGTGAACGCGCCATCCTTCGTTTTCAACGCATAAATATGAACAGATCTATCCGACGACTGCGTCGCAATATATTCATTCAACGGGTCCCAGGCCACGCCTTGAACATAATGCGAATGCTCAGCTAGCTGGCGGATACATTGGCCGTTGGATGCATTGTAAACCCTCGCGATATTATCCATCGAGCCAGCTATTATATATTGCGAATCCGGCGACCAGGCAATATCGTAAACTTCAGATACGCTTGATCTACAAGCATGTCGAAGCTTCCAAGTCTCGACATCGTCATCAGTGTTTCCGATTTCCTTCGTTATCACATCGCTCTTGGCCCACAAAAGAATGGTCCCGTCGTCGCCTGCAGAGGCCAGGATGTTCCCCTTGGGATCAAACCGTACAGCATTGACCGCTTGACTGTGCCGACTAAGCGTACTGAGATATTTGACCGAGTCTACGTTCCCATCGTTATCGTACTCCAGCTTCCATATGCGAATGTTGTTATCGCCGCCTCCTGTTGCTAGCCGTTTATTGCGTCCATCACTGCTGGGCTGGAAATGTGCGCTATATATTGGCTGGTTCTCTAAGTGCCAATGTACCGTCAACGCCTTTGCCTTCATAATATGGTTATAAAAGAAAGGGACCGATTATTTTTGTGGATATGGATCCTTATTGTTTGTATCTCAAATATTTAATTCGGTGGTGGTGGTTTCTCACTACCATAATCTGCAAGAAACAAAAACAAAAATATCCCAAAAATGTGTGACGCAGATTGTCGGAGGCAGCCAGTAGCCTAGTGTGATTGCACTAGCTTGTCTATTTTATGTAGAGGTTTGTTTAATGTATAATTCCCTGTTACTAGTTTGTAATTCTACTGCGTGTGGCTCTTCCTACCCAAATGGTGCTATATCAAATCTCCCAGGACAATTATGGGGGAAGGGGGTCCCAGTTCGCGTTACTTTGGCAGGAAAATATGCTGTATCAGCTCTCGATCATACCAGTGTAGTTGCTACAGACACATAAAATAATTTCCGATATAACCTCCGGTTTAAATCGACTCGGCGCACTTTTGACAGATTCCACATATATGCTTATGTACAAGTTTTGTGCACTAATATGAATAAACAGGAAATATTATCAATTGATACGTTGTATTCAATAATAATAATGATAAAAACCCAAATATGTATAGTACTTCTAATCCGATTGAGTATGGTATGCACAACCATCGAGGGATTAATGAAAAAACTAAGATATAACCCAACGATTTTACACTAGGGTATGCACATTTGTTCCCCCCTAGTGTTTGCTATCGTTCTTTGCATCACCTCTATATACTCGGTTCCAGTCTAATGTACATTGGTTCGCCTGAGATGCAACCCCATGTGAAACCGTATTCTGCTCGACAACTTCGAGTACCAGTCTACATGATTAAGATTAACAGCCATTAAAACTTGTCCTTGGGGGTATTATTTTTTGCACGAGGAAAAGTGTTCATTTTGAGAATGGATTTTTCTCCTATCGTCGTTTGAACAACTAGAGGTTCAGGAATAGGGACCCAATCGGAAATCTGAACCACTTCATTGGGATTAGTTTTACGCTTCACTGCAAGGACGATGACAGGAATTTTACGTTCTGTCATGACGTTTTGATTCTCGTCCGCGGGACTCACCTGGACGGCCCAGATTCTGTTGTTATGTTGCCCAATATGCGTAGCCTTCCAATTAACCCGTTTGCCAGTGTCATTTATCATGTTAGACGGGAGCTTTCCTTTGGAATTTGTAATGACCGCCTCACCTTCAAACTTAATGTTACTTGAGTTTGTCGGATTCCGAGGAGGCTCCACTAGACCCGATTCAAAGAGTAACCGAAGAAGATCGCGCGTGTTTGTCTTGTTAAGGATGTAGCCGGAATAGACAACATCACACATCAACTCCACTCTTGCATTTCGTGTGTTCTTGTTTAATTGTCCCTTGGACGAAGCGTCATTATGCGCCGTTAACGCATTGTCGATTAGCTCTCGTTCCACTAATGGATCTAGATATTTGTGTGGCTCATAGACTTCGACAACCTCATAGATGAGGTCTGGACGAATCACAGACGCCACATGCTTGAGAGTCCTTCGAAACCCATTAGCCTGCTTTGGTCGGTCTTCATAAATTGTAATAGAGTTTGCTTGATTGTAAAACTTGAGCAAGTCTACAATGACGCGATTTTTGTATTGTAATGTGCTCTCAAATGAAGACTTATCCTCCCTTCGCAAAATCGTCGCATCAAACTTCAATCCTTTGCTATCGACAATGCTACTGATGCAGTGAGTGAATGCTGCGGATTTTCGACCAGATAATAAAATGCATAATGTCTCTGGGTCTTCCCACGACAACCGAGCCAACTGAACCACTCGTTCGTTCCACCATCCTTCCCATGCTACTTCTTTTTCTGCCTCATAGCCCCTGCCAGTGCCCAATAAAAACCGCGAATCGGCCCACCAGCCGCCATTATGCAACCCGTTCAAGCTCTCCAACACGCCAATGGCCGATGTGGACAGCAGCTCCGGGTTCGGCAGCGGGGTCCTGAACAGCGTATTATCAAAGTCATAAATATGAATGTTTTTAATCCCAGAAACCTCTGGGATGGTCCGATTAGGTGGAAGCGGGATCGCCCAGGTTTCTATAGGATTAACTGTCGGCCTGACGTGCAAGTCCTCCATCACGTTATCATTGCGCTGGTTATAGTCCCGCTTGTGATTGTTATGGTGCTGATGCTGGTGATGAGTGCCACTCTGGGTGTGACTGTACACAGGCGGAGGATATGAGTAGTCGAATCCGTTGTAGAACATTGGCGGCGGAGGACCTGGGGGAGCAGGTGGAGGTATAAACCCCGGATTGGGTTGGACGCCGCCCGCCATGTACGGGTTCATCATTTGCATCGTGGCCATCAGCTGGTTCTGGAACCGCTGTGTCTCCAGAAACTGCTGCTTTCTACTCTTTGCCTTTTTCTTAGTCGCCATGAGTTTGATTTGACTGAAAAATGTTCGGACCCCCTTCCGACTTTTTGGGAGCGGGAGTTATGTCCATCACCCCAAGCGAAGCCGAGACAACCACCGCCTCATAGGAAAAACTGGGAGTGTGTATGCCCCGCGGGGGCCACCTTCTCTTCTAGAAAAGAAGCAAAGCACTGGTTAGCGGCCTCGCAGAGCTACCTTTTTTGCTTCTTTTCGGAGAAAAAAGAAGCCGCCGGAGGCTACACCCACCCCCTAGGCCCAGAACCCTCCAGGGATCTGTGTATGCCCTGCGGGCGGCCTTCTTTTCTAGAAAAGAAGCAAACGCACTGGTGGGAAAAAAGGAATTAGAATTCATTATATTACATGTGAGGTCGTTAGAATGTTTTATGATGATGATGGCGAACTCCATGGTCCGCATCGAATTTATCGGCCATCGCCGCCGCAGCTCGAGTGTCGCCGTGGGCGATTGCCGATTCAATGTCCGAGTTCTCTCTGGCGATTCGCCTATCGGAGAAAAAGATGATTATCAGCGATAGGGCGCAAATTGCTTGGAACACCACGCTCGTCCAACCGAGTCCGGCCACCGCCGTGCCAGAGGAGGCATGTGCGGTGTTCTCGCTCAGGTTGTTGATCGTGGACGCCGCCGTTACGGCGCTGGTCTGCTGCCAGGTCATGGCGAGCAGACTCAGAATGAAGGAAAGAATAGACACCACCACCGACAGCGGATACCCGGCTGACTCCGGGGTTTTGATGCAACAGATTAGAACCATGGTCGCGAAGGTCAGCGCCGTGGAGATGATCAAGATCCAAGGTGAGTAGGAGGATGACTTGAGTTTAAATGCAAGATAGACAATGTTGAGCGGGTCCTTCTCGCCGCCATTGGGTATTTCGGCGATCTGGGTCATGTTGCTGGAACACGTCCACGACCCATGCTTCTGAGACTTTGCGCAGATGCCAAAGTACCCGACTCGAACCTTGACGTCGCCATCCTTCGTCTCCTCCTTGAGGGTATCATGCATAGTGTCGTTCACGATGGCAACCGTCTCCGTGGGAGCGGGACTGCCCGGACTGTACTTGACCTCCATCAGATAAAGGTTCGGGCCCTGGGCCCCAGAGGAGGAGCAGCCCGATATCAGAATGGACAGAAGTATGACTGTCAGCCCTAGAATGAACATGACTAAGTGTCTATGATGGATTGTTCTTTCCCGTAGCATTCGCGGTCCAAACCCTGGGTTGAAGTAGGGCCTAAACCGAAACATGTTTGGAAAGTTGTTGAACATTGTGGTTCACACACACTCTCTGGGTTGCTTGTTTTGGTAAGGGGAAGGAGGAAAAAAAAAACGCCACCACAAAAACCGGCAGCCATCCTCTTTTTTATATTATTACCGCCGTCCCTGGCCCCATTGCTGCTGATCCTCAAAAAAATATTAATTGGAGGGGCTGGCTCGCTTCTCAGTAACCTTGCCAATCTGCGCGCAAATGGGTCCTCTTTTACGAGCCCAGTTGGGGGTCTATGCGCGCTCTCAGCACCAGGTCTGTTACACGACCCGCCATCCGATTTTGTGACACACCTGCGTGTTTCACATAAAAAGGGCCCAGAGCCGCCAGGGGTGCGGCGCACAGATCAGGGCGAGATGGCCCAGACAAGTGGCCGAGTTGCGTGAGAGCGGGCTTTGTCTGGAGGACAAAGCGGCTGATTGACGTCACTTGTTGCATGTAGATGAGCTAGAGCCGTCTCAGGGGTGACAGGTAACGGCCTAGATGGGGCTGAAGAGTGTCGAGGAGCAACTACCTCAGACATTGGGCCAGTGCTTTTGCTTCTTTTCTAGAAAAGAAGGCCGCCCGCAGGGCATACCAACCCGCCGGAGGGTTGAGTTGCCTCCGGCGGCTTCTTTTTTCTCCGAAAAGAAGCAAAAAAGGTAGCTCTGCGAGACCGCTAACCAGTGCTTTTGCTTCTTTTCTATAAAAGAAGGCGCCCGCAGGGCATACTAATCCGCCGGAGGGTTGAGTTGCCTCCGGCGGCTTCTTTTTTCTCCGAAAAGAAGCAAAAAAGGTAGCTCTGCGAGGCCGCTAACCAGTGCTTTTGCTTCTTTTCTAGAAAGAAGGTTGTGCTTAGGGAACTAGAACTCTCTAGTGGGTTCTTTTCTCTCAGAAAAGGTAGCTCTCCGAGGCACAGTGCTTCTGCTTCTTTTCTACAAAAGAAGGCCCCAACAGCTTCTTTTGTCTCCGAAAGTAGCTCTGCGAGGTTCAGGAAGTTTTAGGTTTCATTTCTAGGTACACATAACTCTCTTATATGAGGCGCCGTTTGAGTAAATCAGGAAAATGACAGGTCGATGCTGACGCTATAATTAGCTCAAATATTATTTTCGCAGCAGCAGCAACCTGCGGCCTGTCCGATTCGGCAAATATTAAAGGGTTCGTGAGCGCTTAACAGTTGACATATATAAAAAGTACGTTTCAGCCAACGGACGCTGTCTGATGGGCACTTCTGATCCTTTCAAAAAAAAAAAAAAAAAAAAAAAAAAAAAGCACAACTCGCTCTGGTGTCTCTTTATTAGACTACGGACTTATCAACCAAAGAACTTGGAGTAGGCAGCTCTTTCGCCCTGTTTTCGCTTGGCCATCTTATTTTTGACGTTAGCAATTTCGTTGGTAACGGCGCCGTCACCAGGGACAATCTTGAGAGCCTCGTTCAAGTCTTCCAATGCACCCTCATCATCCTTGTTTCGGGATTTGGCAACGCCACGTCTGTAAAGCGCCTTACCCTTCTCCTTGTCTTGAAGGCCGTCCACGCCGAGAACGGCTGTGGCAGCCTTTTGGGCCACGTTGTTTTCTTCCAGCTGCAGCGCTACCAACGCAATATTAAGGTTAAGGGAGATTTTCAGCTTTGCGTATTTGGCGTTGGATTCAGGGTGCTGTTCCTGGTCTGGGATCAATTCGTTCACATAGCGAAGAGATTTTTGATATTTGGCCAACGCCAACTCCTTGTTGCCAGACTTCAACGTGGCAGTGCCAATTTCCTTCAATTTGGCCGAAACTTCATAGCCCTTGTCCGGGTTGTTGTGGTCGACATTGTCATCGTCATCTGGATAGTCTTCGTAAACGTCCCCAGTGCCGTCATCCACCCGGCCCTTTGGCTCGTAGGAAGCATCCAACTGGCCACAGTCCGTGATGATAACATCCTCGGTTGGCTTATCGTTACCATCTTTTTCGGTGTTTTCCACGGCACGGATCACACTCTTGCCCTCAATGAGCTCACCGAAAACGACATGCTTGCCGTCAAGATGCGGGGTAGGGATGGTGGTGACAAAGAATTGAGAGCCATTGGTGCCTGGGCCGGCATTGGCCATGCTCAAGAGGAATGGACGGTCGTGTTTGACGGAGAAGTCTTCATCTTCAAACTTTTCTCCATAGATCGATTCACCACCAGTACCGTTGCCAGCAGTAAAATCGCCACCTTGGATCATAAAGTTCTTGATCACCCGGTGGAAGGAGCAGCCCTTGAAGTGAAGTGGCTTGCCCGCTTTTCCCACGCCCTTTTCTCCGGTACAAAGAGCTCGGAAGTTTTCGGCGGTCTTTGGAACAGTGTCATTGTATAGGGAGAACACTGCTCGTCCAATTGGCTTGTTGCCAATAGAAATATCAAGGAATACTTTTGGTCTGGTTGCTTCTGCCATGGTGGATGATAGTGTGCGATAGAGGTGGAATATTCTGGAGTTTGATGTAAACCTTCTTTTTGTACCGCTCCCGAGTGGTGGGTGACCATGAACGTGCGGCGAGGTTTAATTTAAGGAGACACCGATCTTTTCTATGCCAATTGAGGATGAGTGTACACTGGAGCTACATCCTTTTCCAGAAAAGAAGCAAAAGCGCACTGTGCCTCGCAGAGCAACCTTTTTTGCTTCTTTTCGGAGAAAAAAGAAGCCGCCCGAGGCTACACACCCCCGCGTATGGGGTAGAATTTGATCCATGGAAGGCCACTTGATTGTACAAATACAATTTCATGGAATAAATTGCGTATCAAATACTGCAAGGTCTCTCCAAGCCAACACGGTTGTAATACGGATCAACCGCCTAGCGAGTTTTGCTCAAGTCTCACCCGCCAGTTGGGTGGTAGGCTACCCACACACTCGAAAATCAAAATTGAAAAAAATGATTGAACGGAGCTTGCTTAATAAACAGTAAACGGAGAACAATGCTCGGAAAAAGAGGTGTTGGACAGATAGTCCGACACTATTCAACTCAAGGAACTGGACCCGCCATGGGAATTGAGGGAGCGCGGAAATACTGCCTGGATTTGTTGAGAGAATCTGACCGATCATCGTACCTTCTTCAGTCTTACGTCCCACCGCAAGCTCGTGATGCATTCATCGGAGTACGAGCATTCAATATTGAAAGCGGAAAGGTGTCTGATAGCACAAAGAAGCCAGAGTTTGCCAAGATGCGGTTTGATTTCTGGAAAGGCATTGTACAAAAAGCATTATCCCCCTCGTTGACCCCACAATCTCTGCATCAGATCCCGGCCGAGCCAGTGGCAGTGATCCTTGCACATGCCAATGCGGTTGATAATATCACACTATCGAAGCGATTCTTTATCACATTATTACAGACTCGAGAGACGTTCATGAACAACCCACCATTTCGAAATATTGACAAGATGGCGTCGTACGGTGAAGGTACGTATTCGCAGTTGAACTACTTGACACAAGAATTGCTGTATTCTGTGAGCCCCAAAGTCAGCCAATATCTCAACGAGCATCCAGATTTAATTAGCAATTTGGAAACAGTTGTGGCGCATATCGGCCAAGCCACAGGAATAGCCACGTTTCTGCGTGGATATAATTTTTATGTTTCCAAGAAGCGGTTCGTTCCGCTGCCTGTGGATGTGATGGCGAAATATGACCTCTCACAGGAGCAAGTTTTGCGAGGGGAGATGAATGAAGGTGCATTGGCTGATGTTGTTTTTGAAACAGCAACCCGAGCTAACGATCATTTGATTTCCGCACGAACAGAGCTCAAGAAGATCAAAGAGGCATTAGACGGGGCCAAGCTCCCTGATAGCATGTTTATTCCTGCAATGAACTCCATCCCGGTGCAACTGTATCTGGAAAAGTTGGAAAAGAGCAATTTCAACATCCTAGATCGAAAGCTCGCAAAAAACGAGTGGCGCCTGCCCTATCGATCATATAAAGCATACAAATTACGTCAAATATAATGCGTTTTTTTTCGTTTTTTTTTTTTTTTTGTTGATTCGGAGGTTCTTTGCGAGAATAGTATATTATGTATTCATTCATTCTTCATCACTATAGTCTATAGCTTCATCACCAAAGGATAATAAACGGCGGCCGGTATTGCCGAAAACAATGCTGCAGCAGAAGAACACACTTGCCACCCAGACAGTGACGGAGATATATACTTCAGAAAATCCCGGAGCAGGAAGATGATTGGGGAAAATGATGGCAAAAACTGTTGTTCCAATAATTGCCGTTAAACAGGACAAAATGAAGCCGTTTCTGGTGGCGTCGAGAATAAACCACAGACATGGGTTCACCATGCCCCAATAAAATGCAGCTTGTAAAGTGGAGGTCCACGATAGCTTTCGAATGCCATATGCGACGCCCATAAATGCAGCAATTGATCGAATGATGGAGGACCAATCGGCACCACCTTTACCTCGAGACCATTTTCGGTTCTTCTCCGGATACATCCAATCGAAGAAAGGGAACAAAAAGCCCAACACGATTCCTTGCGATCCCCATAATAGCGAGAATGCGCCAGTTTGATCAATGTCTAATGTGTAGCTGGTTACTTGGTGGTTATCGTGCAAGTGTCTGGAGAGCTGGCCATATGCTACGCCAAACCCAAACAGCGTGAGGATGCTGCTGATGAGGGAGACAACAGACAGATGGCGTGGAGGAGCATTACCGTCAGCTGGGGTAGTGTGTTTTTCGTCAGTTCGTGGAGCAGCAGCACCTTGTGCTAGTGCCGCGTTGAGCTCAGTGTTTGAAGGCCTTCTAGATGGCGGATTGGACACGTCTCCAGTGAGCTCGGCCAGGGAAACCTGGGATCCAAAGACACCAGATAATGCAGAATTGGTCAGATTAAGGAAAGAGCTCGACTTGGACACGGTTCCGTTGGTATTACCATTTTTGTTTGGAGTCAGTGTTCCATTAGGGGTCGCCTCGCCGCCGCGTTTCCTAAAGTCCTGGCTCATTTGTATCCAAAAAAAAAAAAACGAAAAAAGGGAAAGGGAAAAATAAAAAAAGAGTCTTTAAAAAGGGTGTTCTGTTTTGTTTTGAAGGATGCAGCGGAGTGTTGAACGTGATAAATCTGCTGCGCTCCCAAAAAAAAGCTGGCCTTTTATTAATTTTGTTTTTGTTAGGTCGCTCTCTGTTGAGGCCGAGAGTCCGATGAACGGCGATGGCCCGATTATAATTGGCGTGCGGCTGGGCATCGATTATATGCAGCTCCAGTTTCTTTGTCTCCAACCAAGCGCGATTTCTATAGGGATATAGTAAGGGCCATTATGATGAGTAAGGCGTCTGATGCGTGTTTCTTGGGTTGCGAAGGGTGGACCTTGATTGCGAGTCACCTGATTTTGTTATAGGGCCCTCTGAACCACTGCGAGGTGTATAATATGTGTCGATCAGTGTGAGTTTATGGGGACATATGCATATGAAGGGTTTTAGAGTAGAATAAGGGACTGAAGCTGTTATGTGTATAGAGGATATGCATTTTAGCTATCTTCCTTTTTCCAAATTGATTTGTTCCTCTCGGTGACGGGCTGACGCTAGTTTGCACAAGTTGGGCAGATTATGTCAATATCGCTCTTACTACGCAGTGCCGTCTGATGGAACCAGCCAGTTTGTAACACAAGTGTCCATCGGGATTACCTTAAGTTGCGGTTTTTGAGCTTTTTTGACGGGTGCCCTTATTCCATAGCGTATTGTGTCTAGTCACACGCCGAGACCCGCAATGAAGGGCTCCGAGTCTTTTCATACTTACACTACTTTCACAAAATGGACACATTTAGAACCGCTATTTTTATTGGTGCAAATAGAACCGTATGTCGCAGATTCACGGGAATCTCACACCTGCAGCAGATTGCAGTAACTATAGAGTGGTAACTTTATACGACCCACACCCACCGCTTCGCTGGTGCACCACCAACATGACATTGTACGGTAAAAGCGTCCACTTTAGTCAAAACGTGGTTCACTATGAGAACCCAGACGATGCTGGCGAACGCGCTATGACAACAGTATCCACATGCCCAAGCGAACTTGAAGAGGCCCAGGATGGCCGTGTCCGTAAACACAAACTCTACGACATGGACGAAGGCGCAGCGTTCATTCTGGCAAAGGCCGGCGAAAGATACTTCAGAAGCAAGAAAGGTAAAAGGTAGCTCTGCGAGGCTGTTGACCAGTGCTTTTGCTTCTTTTCTAGAAAAGAAGGCCGCCCGCAGGGCATACGCCCTCCAGCGGTCCTGGGGGGTAGTGGTCGCCTCCGGCGGCTTCTTTTTTCTCCGAAAAGAAGCAAAAAAGGTAGCTCTGCGAGGGCTATTGACCAGTGCTTTTGCTTCTTTTCTAAAAAAGAAGGCCGCCCGCAGGGCATACACCCTCCCAGAGCTCCTAGAGTTGGTGGCTGCCCGCATGGCCGGCGAATGTAGTATTAGCTATGGGGAATAAATAATTAGTCTTGCTTCTTGCGCGGAATGAGGGAAATGAGTGATGCAAGCCATTTGGTTAGGTCCTCTTCGCTCTCAGCACAGAATCGTAATCTCTTGCGGTCGGTGATGACCTGCATGCAAAATCGTTTCGTCTTTGACAACGGGTCAATCTCGACCACGTCGATGATGTCCTTGACGTCGACAACCTTGATCGGGGACTTGGACTTGTCGTTCTTGTAGAAGGCCATGTGCTGGTTGGAGAGCGTCACGTACTGTCGTCGCCACTGGTTGTAGCGCTTCTTCAACCGCAGCAGATACCCCTGGCTGATGATCTTCTCTTCCGCCTCCGTCGTGGGCGACTGTTGCGAGTGGTGGTGGTGGTGGTGATGATGGTGGTGGTGGTTCGGATGCGGGACTGTGGTTGCTGGCTTAGGTGAGCCCACGTCAGACGTGCAAGACGACATCCCCACATCCTCCGTGCCTGAAAAGTCCAGATACCCTCCTGCACCGGCACTGGACGATAGCGGTTGTTGCTGTTGCTGCTGTGTGGGTCTAAAGTTCTTTGGAAATTGAATTCCGTCGGAAATGCCACTGGTCAGCTTCTCCACAATCGACTCTTGCTGCTTCTTGAAATCCTGCGGATCGTGGGCCAATGGACTCAATCGTTCAAAAGAGCTGCACAACACGCTCTCCGCCGCCTCATCAGCCGTTTGGCGCAGCACATCAACCCACGCTTCTGCGTCCGGACTGTTGTCTGCCCGCAGATGAAAGTTCTTGTTGTTGGTGAACAATGCAAAATGGTTCGGCTTGTGGTCGGCCAACATGGCCACGGACATAATGTCCGCAGTGGACAGAACGCCCTCTGCCTTGTATTCCGACTCGTCCTTGTAGTACACCAGCTGGGTGGCTCGCAAAACAAACCATCGTCGGGTCCACTTCTTGGTCTTGGACCGCTTATAGAGCCACCCACTCCGCAGGACCTTACCAGCCTCGTTGGCCAGGTCGTCCCCAGAGTCCCGGTTCTCCACGTACCCCGGGTCGTTCTTGATGACGGGCGAGGTGACCCCGCTCCGTAAATTCCTGCTGCTTAATCGGCCCTCTTCGTTCCTTCCGCCCACCGCCTTTGTTTTGCCCTTTGCATTCGTGAGCCCCTCACTGCTGCTGCTCTCAATCGCGGTCGCCATTACTGCTGTGGGGATGTGTTATCTGTGGTCAGCCAGACAGAAAAGTCTACGGTGTCTCTAGGCTGGCAACTGACGCTTCGTGTGGTTCCTTGTGGGCGGTGCTTCTCTAGTGTTTTGGTCGTGGTGGCCGTTGGGTCGGGAGAGTGCGTGTTGTTTTAATACTCTACGCTTTCCCGCTTTAGGCATGCATTCCTGGCCGCCTTCCCCATTTGTGCCTCGAATTGCTTTTGCTGCCTCTTTGGGCCTTTTTTGCTTGTTTTGACTGCGGCGCGGCGCCACCGCCGACGTCATGTCAATCTTATCAGCCTCTCACTTCACCACGCGGCTAGCGGATCGGGGCCCGAATATGGATTATTTGCCACCGCCGCCATCTGGCTGAGCTGGTCCTGGGGCTGTGTCGGTTCTGGGCTGTGTGAGAGGAGGTCATTGGCGGGTTTCTCAGAGTTTGTTTGCCGCTTCAGTGGTTCCTGGGGGTCTTCTACCGCGCAACTCCCGTCTGCACAGAACCCTTTCTTTCGCTTCTGGAAAAGAGAATCTCTCAGTACCTTCTTTCTTCTCGTCTCTGAGGCCAATTGGTCAGTGCTTTTGCTTCTTTTCTAGAAAAGAAGGCCGCCCGCAGGGCAAACCGCGCCGCCGGAGGGTGGTTGCCTCCGGCGGCTTCTTTTTTCTCCGAAAAGAAGCAAAAAAGGTAGCTCTGCGAGGCCAATTGGCTGTACTTCTGCATCTTTTCTGGAAAAGTAGACTACCCACAGGGCTCACATGCCCAAGTGGTTCCAGTTGGGTTCAAGAGCCCCACCGAGAGTGTGTGTGTGAGTGAGAGAGGCAGCAGTTTGTTAGGACCAGTTCTTTTGTTTCTTTTCTGGGGCATACACACCTTTTGTGCGTCTAGTAGTTGCAGCCACATATACCTGTAAGGAGTAAGTAAAGACAGCATCGGCGGGATATCGCCTATGCTTCGTTTTCCATCAGTTACTGCCGACTTGCTGGCTACATTGAGCGACTTGGTATGTCGCTGGAGGTTATCGTCAATGGGCGTATAGTGGAGCTGTTTGGAGGATTTAAGTATGCATTCTGGTTGGCGTAAATTCTACTCTTATACGCACTTAGAGGGTGGATAGGTGTCAAAGCGTCTAATCTCGGCCACGATCCGGTGGAGGGCCGTTATCATGGCACGTGATGCGCACGCTCCATTGCACAATAAATCGACTGCTATTTCATCAGCAGAGTCTAATGGGAGCCTGGAGAAGTATAAAAAGGCCACCATCCCGTAGTAGCGGCAGGAGGAGTAACGTGTTGGTAGGACCATGACAACGTCGATATACGCATATTCCCATCTGCGGAGCAGAATGGTGGTACTATTAAGATGAGCAGGGACCAGCGTGTTTGGCCATTCTACAAGAGCCACTATGCCCTATCGACAAGTGCTTTTGCTTCTTTTCTAGAAAAGAAGCCCGCCCGCAGGGCATTCTTGCCATTCCTACCAGCTTCACGCTCCCCACACTCGGAACCGAGGCCGCCGACTTCCGACGTGTGTGGAGTGGTCCGCACATTATTAATTCCCCAGTTTGAAAGCACCAATTCTGCAGAACCATGACTGACGGGTTTAGAGATTCAATCAGCAGTGCTCCTGGAGCCAAATACCCTCCGGAGAAAGGTCGGTACGTCTTGTTCTTTGCAAAACCCTCCCCATGGGCACAGGGTGCGTGCATCGCCCGTAAGTTGAAAGGGCTCGAGGATATCGTTGAGCTATATGAGCTCAAGAAGATGGGGAAGCGTGGATGGTATGTGAAGCAAGAAGATTTCCCGGGAAATGAGTACTTGCTCGACATGTATAAGCGTCAGGCTCCTGATTACAGCAGACGGGCTACTGTGCCTTCGTTGTACGATAGAAAGACTCAAACGTTTGTGAACAATGAATCGACAGACATTGTCAAGATGTTCAATCGGGAATTCAACAGCTTGCTTGGAGACCCCTATAGAAGTGTCGACTATAGACCGGAAGGGTTGACGGCTGCCATTGCCCAGGATCAAGAATGGGTCGTGTTTGGTATCAGCAACCCATTGTTGAGACTCATGTTCACAAAAGATGCTCAGCAAGCTTTGGAGCTGCAAAAAGTCCTCTCGGAAAAACTGCCAGTTTTGGACGAGCGCCTTAGAAACCAGAAATACATCAACGGCGAGTCTATCACCCAAATCGATATCCAGTATTTCCCCGCTGCAGCTCGTCACGACCTTATCAGATCGCTGTGTAAGGACCCACAGTTCGGCTCACTCAGGAATGATTACAAGAATATTGAGCGGTGGCTTAAAGACTTGTATTACAATGTTTCGGCTTTTGAATCCACTTCTAATTTGGAAGTTTTTGCCAGATTCGTGAAGACCTTTGCCCCACCGAACTGGGAGCCACCAAAGCCACACATCACTCCAAAATAAACATACGCGTGTGACTTTATACGAAATTAGTTGGAATATATATATTACAAAATATTACTATCAATATTTGCGTCTCCTCTTTTCAGGTGTATCGCCGTCGCCGTCTCGTTCATGCTTTCTACCCGGGTTACCACTTGCTGGTGGACGATCCCGTTTGTTTGAAGACCTATAACTTCCTCTCCTATCATCGGAGCTACCTCCGCCCAACGGTATGGCGTTTGCGGAGCTACTATGATGACTAGAGCTGCTGGTGTTTCGCCGATCGCGATAGTTTCCACTACTACTGGCATTACCAGAATTATCCCGGCTATCGCGACCATCGCGGCCATCTCTGCCACCACGATAATCCCGGTCTCTGTGGTGAGGTTCTCGCGCTCCAGGTGCCCGATAAATTCGACTGTTTTCTATTCCTCTGGGTCGCTCTGGATGAGATCGCATTTCCAAGTTGTTGACGTTCGCTGCACGTTTTTCATTCTCGCGTTCACGTTGCCGCTCACGTTCTCGAGATGCACCAGTGGACAACCGGTTCCTAAAATCATCGTCCTTCTTATCCTTGGACTCGCGAGACTCTCTTGGTTCTCTTGGAGTCATAGACCTTCGAAGACTGCTCTCTCTACCTTTTCCACCGTCGTCCTTTCCGCCTCTCTCCGAGGTAGGCGGGGTACTCGGTAATGGCGAGCCTTCTTTACTTTGCGGTCGACGGCCATGGTGATTCCTGGGTCTTCGTGGCTCCCTCTCTCTGACTTCAATTGCATTCGGACCAGACGCACCAGAGCTACCACCTTCGTATTCGCCTCGTGGGCCCATTGGCGTTCTGGAGCCACGTCGCGACGAAGCTCGACCAGTTTCCTCATCACCTTTCCTGTTTGTGTTGGGCGGTTTCGGAAGCGAAGCTGGGACACTTCCAGAAGACGATGACGCCCCTCTATCATTTGAACGCTCTCTGCGAATTCGTTCAAACTCCTTACGCACACGAGACGGTGGTTGTTGAGAAGAGCGCGACTCTGGTTGCTGACCTTCCGACTGTCGATTATCTCGTTCATCCCCGTCATTGGATGATGCACTTTGTTGCTTTGATTGCGATTGTGGTGGTTGCGAGGCCTGTCTTGAAGATGGCCGGCTTGGAGCTCTTGATGACGAACTCTTTTCACCAAAAATTGGCTTGCCCTTTGCTCGTCTAAGCTTTTCCCGCTCTTTCGTTTCCTGAATAACACGCTGCTTTTGCGCATCCGTGCATGTCTTAAACTCATAGAGCGGAATCCATTCGGAAGCCCGTCTATTAATATGGCCAAAGAGCGCGACAGCAGCCAGCTTCAAATCTTCACGTTGGTCGTTCTCTGATATCTCTTCAATTGCATCCGCAATTGTATTGCCTTGGTTGGAGATCACTGGGAACACTGAAATCATGTTCTTCAACAACGTGATGGTGTTTCGTCGTTGCATGTAATCGTCACTCTTCAGACAGTCCACTGCTGCATTCGCAGTATGTCGATGCCATTTTTCAAGTGCTCGGCAAAATTGATCATAATCTACTAGCGATGACTCTTGAACTTCTCCAAGCTCATACTTCATTTGCATGCCTGGCAAAAACGTTACTGCGCCATCACCAATTTCATTGCGTCCTCTGCCTTCAGCCGCGTAGACTTTTGGATCCTCACGCCATCTGCCAAGGTAACCAATCAACTCACACAAGAACAAGCCAAGGTTTTCAGCTTCATACGGAGTGCACGTCAGCAACGTTCCATATAAAATCCCATCTGCAAAAAGCTTATCAAAAAATGTCAGGGTGGAAAAGTTTACTGTACCCAACGAATGAAGCGTTTCAACAAATCTGGCACAGAACATGGCATCAACGGGAGAGTGCAATGCCCGGGGGAGAATACACTGAGTGAGAAGTTGTCGAGTTTGGTTTCTTCGTATCAACACATCAGGACGTGGCGCATCTGATTCAACCAGTTCTTTCGTAGCTGTTTCAATTTTCTCATCATCATAACTAAACCAGAGTTCCTTTTCCTTTTCTAGTCGTGTCTGACACTTTTTATAATGCAACGCATGTCTCTTGCTTTCAGTGGAGATCTTAAGAATATCACCCTTCAGCTTTTCTTTTTCGCTCTGCTTTTGTCTATATTTTTCTGACACGGCACTTGTGCTGCTGCTGCGTAGTTGCTGGGGCTCCAACGTCTTGAGTGCCGACTCAACTGCCTCAAGCTGCTCTCTCAGCCTCTTTTCATGAGCATCATACCTTTCTTCAGAATACTGAATGTCGTAGAGAGACAATTGCCAAAATGTCACATAGAACCCCGGCTTTAGATAGTTCCATTCACTTGCCGGAAGGGTTGCAGTGATTTCTTGAATGGTTTCGCGTAACAACGGATGCCAACCCTAAAAGGAAAAGAAATAATTAGTATCATACAGAGAATCCAAACTCAGCCAAAAACTTACCTCAGCTTCTTTATCTTCGGAATTCATCGTCTCATCTTTACACTCGTCCTGTTGGCTTTCGGCAGATGGAGTGATCTTGGATTGATCAAACTTGCGAATATCCTCGCCCAGTGTTGCCCTCCAGAGACCAAATGCCCATGGCGCTCTTAATCCGTAATTCAAACACAAATCTGCAATGGATAAGACATTTTCCTTGAACCTTTCCGGGTCGAGAAAGTGATCCACCATTTCAATATATTGGTTCAAGATGTGAGTTAAATCGTCATATCGGTATGCCAAAAACTTTTGATGGGCCATTTCTTCGGATACATCGTGAATAAATGATCCCTGAAGCTGCGCAACAACAATAAACATTTCACTCAAAATCTGGAGGTCGACTAAGGAGTCCACCAATTGCTTTCCACTCAACGCACTTTCTTCCCTTCTGTCGTCAATCATTTCAAAAATGCTGCTCTGAAGTGTAATGCCCCCGCCTAATCCTTCAACTTGGAAACTAGTCACGTTGGATAACTGTTGAATACCCGCCATTTGGCTTATCAGTTCTCTTAAAACGATAATTTCCGAGGTATTCCTGACATGGAATTGTCGCAAAAGGTATGATAGGATTGGTCGTGGGTCCATGGCAGAATACCTTCGACAAAGCTTCGCAGTGAAGTTTGCCAGAGCTAAATCATTAGTGTCAGTTCAAAATAGCGGTTGAGTGTTTCAGCCAACTTACATTGAATCCATTTCCTGTCATTCAACCCATCAACTTGATAGGTGCCTCTTCCAGATGTTAGCTGAGTCATGATAACATAAGGAAGAACGTCCCAGCCAAGATCGGTAAAATATCTTGCTGCATCGACAACCAAATCACCGAGATTGTCATAACTTTCAACCTGTCCAATGAAAACTGTAAAGCACGGAATTGGGTTTGAGTATGACAGCTTTGCGAGCTTTCTCATCATTTCCTTGACATTGGTTTTGGATAACCGTTTTAAGACATCCTTTGTGCCTTTTTCAGCCTTCGAGGTTGCAATTTTTAAATGTGGAGAGCTCTTGGCCAAAACTGCGTTCCATTCACCATACAGAGCATATCTCGATTCGAATGGGAACTTGCCCAAGAGGGAATAAATTTCATGGATTGCTGCTGGATTGTCTTCGACCAGCGAAACAGCCGGCAGTATGTAAATTCGGAAATAGTCCCACCAAAATTGGTCATCTTTTGTTTTGTTGAGGTAATAGACACCGATTCGACAGATCTTGACTAAAAGAATGGCATTTCTGCTTAAGAGTGGGCCAACCAATTTTAGATATGTCTCTGAGAGGTGCATTAAACCATCAATGTTGTCTATCTGTGGCAATTCGTCGGTCCAATTCGGATAAAAGAATTCATAGGTTAGTCCAAAAACAGTAGCCTTTTGGGCCGCAACTGGGTCGATTGTTTGAGCATAATATTTTTTGGGCGCAGCCAAATAAACTTGCCCTCTCGAGCTTCTCGCAGTTGCCTTTAACTCGCAGGTTTCATCAGTTGGTGTAAACGAAGTGCAGTTTCCATATAATGGAGCGATGGCATGCTCAACCCACCGAAGTAGAAGATCTGATAGCTCAGGAAAAGCGTTCAACAAGTAAGGGAATTTGGCCATGATGAACATTGATGGGTAGACACAGCCCAATGAGAGCAGCGCCTTTAGGAGAAGGACTTTTTGTGGTATTATTGGTTTGTCATTAGTAGTGTCTTGTTGGGGGTTCTTATTCTTATCATTAGAGTCGTTACTGTCTGCTCCTCCTTCGTCACCCAGCGGTGCAGCCAGCGCCAAAGCGGAAGCGCGGGCCATAAATGCTTCCTTGTCCATCTGTCCTTTCCAGGTCTCCTCATAGTCTTCCAAATCCTTATCGGAAGGGGAGAGACCCTCATAAACACTGCCCAAGCTGACGAATCCGCGTTTGATCAAAAAAGCGGTCAACATTGCCAACGAATCCGGCGCCTGTTCATTATTTGTCTGATAGCTCTTAAACTTGAACCCTATCAGTTGTGCCGCGACGCTATTCCCACCTTTCCCTAGGTTTTCCATGGAGTCCGGCGTGGCCAGCGTCCTTGGCCACCATGGTGAATTTTGCAGAATTTGAATGAAAAACTCGCTCTCTTCGGCCAAGTTGGCCGCGCCAATGTCTAGTAGTATGTCTAAAGAGCGTAACGGGTCCAGGTCGAAGTAACCGATTAAAGATTCGATTTTTTTGGCTGCATCTGACGCCTTGGAGGTCCGGAACGACGAATACGTTTCCATTATCAACTTGGAAAACCCTTCAGATTCCTCCCGCAGGAGGTTGAACCGCTTTTGCTTATAGAGCAGGTTTGTGTTTGCCCGGATGATTCGTTTCTCGAACATTGGATCGGTAATTTCCACATCCATAGAGATTTGCGGATCCAGATATAATAACAATTGGCTCTTGTCCACATCTAACCCGGACACAAGGTCCTTCAACGGCTGTGCCAGCGGGGCGAACAATGAAAAAGTGTGCAGAAAGAGCTGGACGGCTTCTGCGTCATTACTCACAATCGGGTTCAGGACAGGTAGGGCCAATTCCGCCGTTAATTCGCGATTAAGGCAAGCCAACAGCACTTCCTGGAACAGCGTGATCAGTAAGCCGTAGTCCTTCACTTCAAGAGCACCCTGGGCCCGCCCCAGGATGGCATCTGATCCCGTCTGCTCCCATGCTTGGATAATGTCCGTAGTGACGTATTCTGGAGAAATGGCCTCTGCTAACTTCTGTTCCGGTGGCCCTACAGAGCCCACAGGGGCTGGCGTGCCTCCCACAGAGGTCATGATTATTCTTGCAAGTGTCGGTGGATGTCGTTATGTCAGGTTCCTTGGGACCAAACAACACCACCGGAAAATTAAAGTCTGCACCACCACCACCACCACCACGCCTCACATAAAAATGGATGGGCTACGAGTTCAACAGAAGTTCGAGCAGCTGCAATCTCGCCACATTGGAGTGGGCACTCCGGACACCACCCGTGAAGAGTGGCGCACCAACGTTGCTCGAGACAGCTACACATCGTACATCGGCCATCCGCCCATGCTTCAACAGTTTTCCATCGCCCTCGGGGAGCATCAATCCGTCACTAAGCAGCGATTTCTGAACGTAAGTTTTGGCGTTACGCGATAGTCTTCTGAGCTAACCTTGGTTTAGAAAATGATCGCTCCGGGTGAGCGAAACGCGTAAAGACACACTCGTAAAGATATTTATTTATAATGCATTACCTTGGGGCGAAGATGAGCTATTTTTCCGGAGACAACTCAATCAGCACAAGCATTGGCCTCTCAGCGAAGCGGGGCTACCTTTGCTTGCTTCTTTTTTTTTTAAGCCGCCGGAGGCAATCACAACCCCTAGTGCTAGAACCCTCCGGAGGCGTGTATGCCCTGCGGGCGGCCTTCTTTTCTAGAAAAGAAGCAAAAGCACTGGTCAATGCTTCGCAGAACGACCTTTTTTGCTTCTTTTCGGAGAAAAAAGAAGCCGCCGGAGGCAACCACAACCCCCAGTGCCAGAACCCTCCGGAGGCGTGTGTGCCCTGCGGGCGGCCTTCTTTTCTAGAAAAGAAGCAAAAGCACTGGTCAATGCTTCGCAGAACGACCTTTTTTGCTTCTTTTCGGAGAAAAAAGAAGCCGCCGGAGGCAACCATAACCCCTAGAACCAGTGTCGGCGGGGAAACCCTGCGGACAGCCCTCTTTCAAATATGAAGCAAAAACAGCGCTACACGGTCTCCGCGAATCTCGGTTCGAAAAAGGAAGCCGCGGAGGCGACAGTTCCGGATAGTGGGTATCGTGCGCACATGCTGAAGTGCATCAGTCTTCGCCAGCAGCCACGGCAGCGGAGGAAATCGAGGCCAGCTCTTGTGTGAACAGACCAAAAAGTTCTGTGCAGGCTGGCTGTCCGTTTGGGGCCAAGATTGGCAACAGAAGGATGGGTGCCCCGATCCAGGTACATAATAAACGTCGGAAGCCTTCCTGTTCGGGTAGGGAGAAGCCCGTTCGGGCAGCCACAGGCCAAATCCGGCACTGAGCGACCGTCAGGATCGTCCGCTTCTTATGCATGTAGGGATCGGTTCCAGCCAGTTGATGATCCTTCGCCAGTCAAGCCTCCACACGCATCGAGCGCCCGATCAGCGCTGGTAAACAAACATGAAACCGGTGACAGCTGCGCACACAACTTGGCTCGCCTCCAGCTGCGTGCCAGCCAGTAAAACGCCTCGGAGTCTCCGGAAATGCATTCTCTGAACCCCTCTCAATGCATGCCGCAGCGTTCTCGATCCACTCAACCCCTAAACTAAACGCTGCCGCAGCCGCCGCCGACTCAAATCCGCTGCTGACGTAAGCGGCGCCGCGCGTTAAGTTACTTTTTTTAGGTGGGAGGGTTAGGGTTTAATTTTATTTTAAGTAAGATTTGTTACCAGCCACATTTGGCGAAAGGTAAATTTGCGGGCGGCGAGTATATAAGACAGGAGGATCGCTGTTTTTGAGATAAAAGATACACACCCCCGACGAGAGAGACACACGCAGCATGCTGGGGAGGCATTTGGGACCCGAAAAGGTGAGTACACATATTTCTGGTGCATAACGAGGCCGTTTTGGGCCACATGCAGAGTGCTAGTAGCGGAGGGGTGGGGATTTGCTTTTTTTTTTTTTTTTTTTTTTTTTTTTACTTTTTTTAATACGGAAACCGCTAGTGGGCTCAAGCTTAGACGCTTGAGATCAGAGGCAAAAAAAGTAAAAGAAAAAAGAAAAGAAAAGCGAGCCCCTAACGTTTTTTAAGCGTACCCTTTTTTGTCTTATTTTTTTTTCCTTCTTTCCTTCCTGACACATAACTGACACCTTACCCTTTTTCTCTAGCAACTGGTCATCCGTTACAACATGACTACGTTGATTTCGCCGCAGACGAGCGAATTTGTATTCCCCGACCATGTGTTCCCTCCCATCACGTCCCCATTTCCTGGTCTGCCAATGAGTCCCACAGAGAAGATTGGCAAGATCATGAGGGATTTTGACGACTATGTCGCCAATGCGGTCCACGGGATTGATCAAGACGCCAAAGACCAAGTTCACCGACTGTTCAAATGGGCGCGTGAGGTGGCTGACTTTAGCGAATCGCAGCCCGGTCTGGACGGCATCGTGATCAACACTGCAAAGGACATCATCCAAGTGGTGAGCGAGATGCAGGCGTCCGAATATCGCAGTGCTGCTCTCTATCTAGTCGGTATCTGGAGTTTATTCGGCCTATTTGGAATTGACCGGTCCAACTCACGGGCGAGAGAGTTATTCTTCAAATCGGCCAAATTGGGCTACTCGCGAGCGCTCTATCGCTTGGCGTCTGATTTTGAGGCCCAGGGAGATATCAAATCTGCAGTCACCTATTTCGAGCATGGCGTCAAGAAGGGCGACGCGGCCTGTCTCTATAGAATGGGCATGGCCTACCTCCGGGGCCACTTGGGCAAGGCCGTCGACACGCTGGTCGGGTTGAGATATCTGGAGAAATCATCCTTAATATCCGATCCGGATTGCCCGCAGTCAGCATACATGTACGGACTCATCCAATTGGGTGAACTCCCTAACATTGCGCCCACCGACCCACAGGTCCAAGCCGGCATCATGGCGCTGGAACGATCGGCATGGTTGGGATTCGTCCCAGCGCTGATCCGGGTTGGCAAGGCATGGCAAGGCGGTGAAAAGGGTTACGACTCTACAGTGGCATTGCGATATTTCCATCTTGCATCTCGATCGATCCAGTACACCAAAATTCAAAATGGCGGCGTCGATAACACGGGCAATGCTCAAGGCGGCGCAGCCGAGGCGGAAATTTCAAAGTGGATGCTCTGCGGCTCGGACGGCATTTTTGAGCCAAACGAAGAATGGGCCTTCAAGTTTGCATCCATGGCGGCGGAATATGATAATCCGATTGCAGAGTTTGCCATTGGGTATTTTTATGAAGTGGGCATTTATGTAAACTCGGACATGCAGACGGCTCTTGAATGGTATAATCGAAGTGCCGAACACAAGTGCGACGATGCTATTGCGCGACTCAAGGAGCTCAACAACCAACCAGCCACTGAGGGCGGTGGTGTTGCCATTGGTAGGCAGCTTACACGAAAGGATCATGAACGAACAATGTCGGTGAGAGGTAGAGGATCAATTCGGTCATCTAGAAAGCAGTCTGCTAAGGCTCCAACTCCAACAGCCGTATCTGGGGAGCAATCTGATATGGCACAGGTTCAGACGGCCCCATCGTCAATGCCACCACCACAGTCCACGGCACAGGCTCAGGCAACTTCAATGCCACCACCACCTCCTCCTCCACCAAAAAAGCCTTCTTCTCCTACATCATCTGCATCATCATCCACAGCACCAAGTCCAATCAGAAAGCCGATCGCATCATCCTCGTCCCAAATTAGTATTCCCAAAAAGAGTCATCGTCGGCCTCACTCAAGCTCGATTTCTGGTGATGTCAGTCATTTATTACCACCACAGACTACTCTCGAGCAGCATAATAATGACCGACGAGTGTCCAGTCCGTTATTCGCGACTAATGTTAACAACAAGACGTCAGAGTCCAAGCCATCTCCATTGGCAGCATCGGCGTCGTCCCCTCCTAAACAAGAGGAGCCCGCCATGCCAGCTGCACCACCGCCACCACCACCTAATTCTGCACCGGTACCAGCACCAGTGTCGGAACTCAAGCCACCTCGGGAAGAGGACGAAGAAGAAGCGTCCAAAGCGGATGATGAACGGTCCCCGGCGTTGTCGCAGGAAGGCTTTAGCGATGATGAATTTGAGCCAGAACGCCTCAACGTCAAGTTGGCCAATACAACAATCTCACAGCCGCCTCCGGCACAACCATCACCTCCACCTCCATCACAATCGCCATCATTAAAAACACCTGGAACCAACACTCCATCGTCGGAATATTCCAGAGCGTCCACAATGACATCCAACACGTCGTGGACCAGCCAATCTGAAAACGAACTAACCAAGCCACGAGTCTCATCACAATCATTTGACACTTCAGCCAAGCAGGCTCCGCCGCTCAAGAAGAATGCGCCCCGACCATTGACGTCTCTTCCATCACGACAGCCAACTACACCGAGTCCAAATGGAGGGACCACAGGGAAACGACATTCCTCTGCGTCCTATTTCCAACGTCCTTTCCCATCTCCAAAATCACCAGCATCGGATTTACCTCATCCACCACCCAAAACACCCACCCCAGATCTCGAACGATCCAACTCGCCAGCGTCATCGCGATCATCGCGAGTCATTCCAAAGACCCCGTCGACCAACTCGCTACAAAGCGAAGAAGCATTTGTGCCACCACCAACCAAGACACCACCCAAACCAGATCCTAACCTACCAACCCCAATGACGTTTGAAGCAATGGGAGTTCCAGAGCATCAAGACAAGGGCAAAGACTGTGTAATCATGTAATGAGTAATATTATTATTATATTGAAAATGATTGGGTTTGCGGTATTGTACACCTCGGACGGGAATTTTCGGGGCGGGGCCGCAGGACGTGTGGAGAGGATGTTTCATAAAGACGTTGAGACTTGTGCATATAGAGTGGGGCTGCTACCAGGATGGTATGTGTGTTTTCTTTTTTTGGTTGTTGTTTCTTTTTTATTTTTGCTGTCCTTTTGTTCCCATGGATAAATAGGCCAGCGTGGGATAACGGTCAACGTATTAGGCAAATCATACGGGGTAGAGGGTGTGTAGAGGTATAATTTTAGTCTTAGACAGGGAGCGGCACATTATTGCACCGATATGTCGCCACTTCCAAAAGCTTGGTAAAAACGCTTTGTTCATGAATAAATATTAAAAATACAGATAGCTACAGAATGAACCGACGGTCCAGGACCTGGATTGCTCGCGCATCCTCGCCCCACAGGACTTTTTCGTACGGAATCTCCTTTGCATTCAGGTTGTGTGGCGGAGGCAGGGTGTTGTTCTTTGGCAACGGCAGCATCATCTTTGGCCGACTGTCGTCGCGGGACGACGGTTGGAAAGGCTGAGAGTGGTGGTTATGATGATGATGGTGAGGCTGCGCGTGCGCGGGGGGATATGATGGATAAGATGGATGATGTGGAGACTGGTGGTGAGGAGGAGGTGGAGGCGGAGGAGGATGGTGATACTGGAGATGCTGCTGTGAGGGGGAGACGTAGTTTGGTGGAGAATGGTAGGGATTTGGTTGGGGCGCGGGAGGAGGGGGAGGATGGTGTTGTTGTTGTTGGTGATGATGATGGCGGTGTTGTTGGTGATGATGTGGTTGTTGGCGAGTAGGAGTGTGTTGGTGGTCTAGCGGCGTGGAGGCGTCTGGATAGAGGCCCTTCGGAATGACTATCGATTTAAGGTTCACATCTTGAGAGGGGGTTATCAGATCGTTGTGAGATCGGGAGAAATAGCAGATTAAATGAAGTTTGAGGTTAGTAGAGGTCGTCACGGAGAAGGACTGCTTCATGAGCCCGTCCGGCTTGTAGCGGTAGCCTTCGGGCTGGCCATCGTCGTCGTTAGTATTGTGGTCGTTAGTATTGTCGTCGTCCGTCCGTTGACGCCCCTCCATTTCGCGATAAGTGAGGAAGGATCCGGACACTCTGGAGGCGCTCCAGCTCTTGCCATCGGTCCAGCGTCTCATGCCTGCCTCCCGTTCATCCCACACAAACACGCTCCCCGATCGGATGGACTGTCGCTCCTTCTCGCTCAGTCTACGCTGAACACGTGGGAGGATGCCCAATCTGCATGCTTCAAAGAGGATGATTGCATCCAACGGGGTACGCACGTAGCCGTGATACGTTTCCATTGTTTGTTTTTTTTTTTTTTTTTTGTGTCCTTTTTTTTAAAAAAACCGATTCTCACTCAAGAAAAAAGTTCCTAACCAGTTTTATATGGGGCAGAACCCACCAACTATCGTACGAGCGAAATGATGAATAAATAACCTAAACGAAAGGGGGGGAGAGAGGAGTGAAAAAAAAAAAAAAAATTATCTGAAAAAAAGGGCAAAACACAATAACAAAAAAAAAGGGAAAAACTGGCTTATAGTTATATTCACAATTATCCCAACCTGTGCTCAGTCTCCCACATAAATAAGGCAAAAAAAAAAAAAAAAAAAAAAAAAATGCGGAAAAAAAAGAAAATAAAGTTTAATAAACCCTTGCCCCCATTTGACCTGCCTTTTATAGTCACGAAGCTGAGGGAAAATAAAAGAAACCCGCATTTCTTTTTCTCTTAGCATCTCTTAACTTGTGCATCTCCACGCGCGACGCGCATTCAGCCCCGCCCCAGTGGCAACTCGCCCACCAAACGCTACCAGTGACCAAGAAAAAAAAAAGAAACGAAAGGCGACAATGTGACATCACTCCGCCGCCGCGCACGCGCCCCACCAGACAAACATTGTTTTATGCTTAGATATCGGTCCGATCCGAACCAGCGCGATTTGTCCCATTCAGCCGTGTCGCTTTTTCTTTTTCACGCACAAACTTTAATTTAGCCGATGATGATGATGATGTGATGATCGGTGGAATCTGGGGCCATTCCTCAGATGGGCCGACTCCTCCTTCTCAGACTCAGTCTTTGCGATTATATTACCAATCGTGTGTGTATTTTTCTTTTTTTTTTATTGTCTCCTTTTGGCGTTCTGCTGGTGCTCGTGCTCTCCCCCTTTTATTTTTGCGGCGCGGGTCTGTGCACGATGACATCCGAACAAGCCGAAGCGCGGACTTGTCCACTAGCTGTGTCCGGAAAAGCAAAAAGGAGCCAAGTGCAGTCTGCGCATGTGGTTCGAACCCAGTCTGGGCGCTGGGGAGGTCCGAAAGCGGCGGAGGTAACTGGCCTCGCAGAGCTACCTTTTTTGCTTCTTTTCGGAGAAAAAAGAAGCCGCCGGAGGCTACACCCACCCCCTAGGCCCAGAACTCTCCGAGGGTCTGTGTATGTCCTGCGGACGGCCTTCTTTTCTAGAAAAGAAGCAAAAGCACTGGTAACTGGCCTCGCAGAGCTACCTTTTTTGCTTCTTTTCGGAGAAAAAAGAAGCCGCCGGAGGCTACACCCAGAACCGTCCGGGGGTCTTAGGCAAGGGTTAGTCTTACAGCAAAGATGCAAAAGCAAGTTGTCGGTCTTGCAGAGCTACTTTTTTTGAAACAAACCAAGAGCGGATGTCGGGAGTTTGGATTCTGGACGTCCGTTATAAGAACGTTTGAGCGTAGCACAATCGGTAATCTTTTGCAGTGATTTTTGGTGCTCTTTCAGCAATGTGATCTGCGATTGAGTTCAACCATCAGAAGGCAAACGTTCTCTCGGCTACTGGCGAGTGCTTTTGGTTCTGTTCTAGAACCCCGAATTACGCTCATTGCTGTTGAGCTAGTGCTTTTGGTTCTTTTCTAGAAAAGAACTCTGCCCGAAGGGCAACACACACTCGACGACAGGACAGTACTTTTGCTTCTTTATGTGGGGAATATCGTCAATTAGTTACTTAGGGCGAGACCGTGGGTGCCTCTGTTCTTGTACGGAGCATAGTTTGGCTCGGACCAGGATTGGAGAATAGCATCCTGGTCCTTGATCTTGTAGACCTCAACGGCGAGCGGACGACAGCACTTGAGCATGTCGTCGTCGTTGGCGTCGCCCCAGCCCCAGAGTGAAAGGTCGCCACCAGGACAGGCTGAGAGCGCACAGAGCACGTCCATCTCGGCAAAGAACTCGAGATGGTCGTCCTTGTTGGCGGGAGAGGTGCCCATGAAGTACTGGCCCTTCTCGTTGAGACCAGTGACCTGGAAGATGTTGAGCACGTCGTGGACGTCCATCTCGTTGAGGCCGTGTGGGAGTACGGCTCGGGTGAGGTTGGAATGGCAATGCAGGTCCATCTGGTTTCCGGACAGAAGTGCATCGACGTATGGGTCGCATCGGGTTCCGAGCAGATCGTGGACTCTGCCGCCATAGACGTCCTGGCCGTAGTCGGCCAGGGAGTCCTTGACGAAGGTGACCATTGGTCGGAGATATGGCAGTGTGGACCACATGCGGTCGTAGGTGCTAAGATGAGTTTGATGCAATTGGCGGGTACGGGACGCCCAGAAGCGTTCTCTAGGGTTCTGGAGGTTCCAGATGTTGAGGTCGCCGACCTGTGGGCCCTCTGGGGTGCTCATCCGACAGATGTGACCCTTGGGCACCTTCCACGCTTTGGCGCTTCGAGGATCAATGGTGAATTTCTCAACCAGCTCCCGATCCGCCTGTTGGATGGTGTCGTAGAGCTGGCGGTCAACGGCGAGCGGGCTTTTGCCCGTCTTTGGCGGCTCGTAGGCCGGAGCCGGAGCCTCCGGACGGTCGCTATTGACCGCATTCCGTTCGTTACGTTGGTTATTGGTTAATGTCATTCTAGACAGAGAGGAACAAAAATATAGGGGGAAAGTAGAACAAGAGACTGTTCAGTCTTTCCAGACGGTTGGCTTATATAACGACCGTCGGGAAGCCAGCTCCATCATCGGGGGTGGAAATCCGACCAGCGAAAAAGTAACATCATCTACCGACAGCACAGCAGCAGCATATTAGTGAGGGCGGTCCTGCACGGAAACGTGCTGATATTATATTAGGGCTTGCTCGACTCGTTATTTGATCGACCGTTTGTGGGGAATAGCGTGATATGCAACGTTCTGAGGAGTCAGATTTATTTTTTTTTTTTTGTTTTTTTTCGGAGCAATGTGAGGCTGCACCAAAAACTGGAACACTGGCTGCAGCACCAGTTACATCATAGCTCTGAGTGTTACATTGTCGGCTGCCAATTCTGGCGAACAACTATCTGCATGAGACGTGGGATTGTTTCGTGTCGAAATTCGCTCATTAGTTAGATTCGATTATTATACGATAGCGTTCAGCCGCATGTAGGGCGATAATCATGTACGGCACTAGACAGAATCGATCGTTCGGGGTTGCCCAACCCGGAGAAAGAGCTAAGAGTGGTTCTTTTGTTGGTTCTCACTCACGCACACAAACTCTCTCTTTTACCCTTCCTCGTGAGACGACTTGATTGTAGTTGCGTGAAGAATCTCCGCATTCACTTGATCGATTTCCGGAACATTGACCACGGGGCCTTTGTAAAATCTGTTGGCACCGAGCACCCACCAACCGCCTGCGCCAATGAAACCAAAGCCAAGAAGAAGGACCGTGTAGTTCATGTTCTCGGCAGTCACTGGCATGTAGTTGGGGAAGATGAAGATGACGGACACGTACACGGTCCACACAATGGCGTACGTGTTGACCATCTTGGAGAAGCGGCCCATGTTGAAGGGGCCCTTTTCGACCCCGAACCGGTCGCCGTTGATCAGATAGGCTCCAATGGCCACCACATACGACCAATCGGTGGCGATGGCACACGCCGAGAAGATGGCCTGGATCGCAGTGGTGGAGCCAAGGTTGATGAGAGACAGGAGAATGTTGGTGACGGTGATGAGAGCGACACACCGCAGCGGGTTCCCTGTGGTCTTGTTGAGAACGGTCCAAAAGTTGTGGAAAGGTAGGCCACGATCTCTTGCAAAGGACCAATACGTTCTCGACAGGGAGCACACACCCACACACCCGCCAAACCACACAATGGCCACCATGAGCGAGAGATATGCCACGGCGGCTCGTCGCCCCAAAACGTTGTAAAAAATGGTAACAATGGGCATGTCCGAGGGGCCGTTGATGATGGCCGCCGTGTTGGTGCCCATCACGAGCGCAAACACAATGACCAGGACCCAGCCGAGAAGAGCGGTGGCCGTGAGCGCAGCAGCAATTGCCAGCGGCACCTTGTACGCTGCGTCTTTGGTTTCCTCAGAGATTCGGCTGGTCCCGTCGTACGACGTCATCACCCAGGACACGTTGAGAAAGCCAAACATGAACGACCAGGCGGGCGACTTCCAGCCCGTGTTGGGGACGACCTCGGTGAAGGTGAACGCGGCCGAGTTGATGCTGGAGCATTTGACCAAGAGGTGGACAATGGCCGCGACCGTGGCGCCCATGTTGATCATAAAGTAGTACTTGGTGACGCTGGACTGCCACTTGGTGGGCATGGAGTTGAACAAGGCGTGCGACACCATCACCGCGATGGCGGTGCCAGTGGTGTGGGCCTTTGTGGGCTGGTACTCAAAGTCAGACGCGGCCGAGACGGTGGCCAGCAGCATCTCCGCACAGCCAAAATCCCCCGAAGCGGTGGACGTGACACAGCCGAGGATGTAGAGCCAGCCGTCCACCCAGCACACGATGGGCACATACTTCTTGGGGATCAAGTGGGCCAGAGTGTAGTACATGCCCCCGGAGGTCGGGAAGCACGAGATGAGCTCTGCCACCGACCACGCGATGCAGAGACACCCGATCATGCCCACAAACCAGCACCAGACCATGGCTGCGGGTCCGCCAGCCACCAGCGGATATCCAATGGTCATGCCCACTGAGCCCAGGAGCCCGGACATGGAAAAGGCAAACGAGAACGTGGACAGGAAGTGCCACTCCCGCGAAAACTCCTGCTTGTAGCCTAATCGGGCCAGCTCGGCCGCGTCGTTGTCCTCCAGCTGCGGTAGCTTCTCAGTCGACATTTGTGCGTCCGTCAGTGCGAATAATCTATACTGTGGGCTGAGAAGGACGAAGCTTTTTATACTGGACCTGTGTCCGGACCCCGGTCCCCTCCGACACACACCTATCGCGGCCACCGCAGCTAATCAGCTCCAGTCCTATTGGTCTACCCCACAAGGACGGCAGGATTTGGCCATGATCTGCTGTCTATCCTCCTCCTCCTTCTCCACCTCCACACTGGCGGATCGGGTCCACCTTTTTCCATGCATCCAGCACACGCAATTTCGCTGTGGGGGTGGTGTGTCCTGCGGACGGCCTTCTTTTCTAGAAAAGAAGCAAAAGCACTGGAGACTGGCCTCGCAGAGCTCCCTTTTTTGCTTCTTTTCGGAGAAAAAAGAAGCCGCCGGAGGCTACACCCACCCAGAACTCTCCGAGGGTCTGGTACGTCCTGCGGACGGCCTTCTTTTCTAGAAAAGAAGCAAAAGCAGTGGCCAATGGCCTCGCAGAGCTACCTTTTTTGCTTCTTTTCGGAGAAAAAAGAAGCCGCCGGAGGCTACACCCACCCCCTAGGCCCAGAACTCTCCGAGGGTCTGTGTCGTCCTGCGGACGGCCTTCTTTTCCAGAAAAGAAGCAAAAGCACTGGTAGTCTTGGACCCCAGCCCAGCTCTGCACAGATTAGACGCCGTCCTATCGTCAGAGCCCTGTCTCAGCTCAAACTGGATTAAGCTTCGCCCCAAAGCGGAAGTCCCGTAGGAGAATCGTTTTCCCTACGCGGCGGGGAGGGCGCGGCTGAGCGCGGTCTGGACTTTGCGAGCCGCGCGGAAAATGGTTGTCCCGCACTTGCCCCGCAGGAAGCGCAACCTAATGGGGCAAGCGAGTCCCGGATCCCATGGTCGGTTGCGATGGGCTTGGCGGGGCCCAGTGGACGATGGAAAAACCATTTTCCTCTAGCGCCAGCGTCCGAGACGGTATAAATAGACGCCAGGATGGCTACGTTCACACCCAGCAATCACACACTCACACTTAATAAGTAATGCAAGTCGAATCTCTGCGCACGCTGCCAGCATCCTGGTACGTTTCGGACAAGCTCCACGAGCTCGAGCGGGACGTGATTTTTGATAAGGCCTGGCACCTGGTGGGTCCGGTCACCAAGTTCACCGAGGAGCCCACTGACTATGAGATAGCGGGCAAAAGCTTCCAGGTGATCACGCACGCCAATGACGGCGCAGTGGAGGCGTATTACCTCAATTCCAAAGGCACAATGAGCAACCAGCCAGTTCGTCTGCACCAGACCAGGACCGGGCTCGTGTTTGTCTGCTTCGACGATGCCGCCCAGTCGTTTGAAGAGTTTTTTGGCGGCCAGCTAACGGAACTGATCGACTCGGTCGACTTCACAAAGCTGCCCCATCGCCGCTCCATCAAGTACACGGGCAAGTTCAACTGGAAGACGATGATTGACGGCTACCAGGAGTGCCTCCACTGTAAATACACCCATCCAACCTTCTGCAAACGCTATTCCCCGGAGTTTTACGCCGTCGAGAACTACACAAACTTCTCCCGCCACCTCCAGGACCCGAGCTACCGCGACGACGGCCTCTTCCTCTTCTTCTTCCCCATCTGCACCCTCAACGTGTATGGCGGCGGCATGTCCATGTTCCGCACCTGTCCAATCTCGGCCACGGAGTGTCGCATGGAGTTTGATTACTTCTTTAACGGGTCCGACGAGGACTTTGAGGACTACTACGCCTTCACCCGCAAGGTGGCGGTGGAAGATTACGACCTCTGCGTGGCGGCGCAGGAAAACCTGAACCGGGGCGTGTACCAGACGGGTATTCTCAACCCGAACAAGGAGAACGGCGTGCTGTATTATCAGGGTCTGGTCAAGGACCGCGTCCTTAATGCCGTAAAGACATAATAATAGCATCTGTGGGTTACAATCTCCGAGGAGATCCAGCCTAGACCCCGGGGTCGGTGTGTGTCCTGCGGGCAGCCTTCTTTTCCAGAAAAGAAGCAAAAGCACTAGAGTTTCTCCGCGAAGCGGAGCTACCTTTTTTTGCTTCTTTTTCGGAGAAAAAAAGAAGCCGCCGGAGGCAACTCAACCCTCCGGAGTGCCCTGTGGGTAGCGTATTGTAGCCGTCGACCTCTATGTTCGGTCAATTCCATTCCATCTATTTTGCGCCGAATGAGTGGTTCGACGTACTTTACAACTGGTTTACATGCATGGCATTAATAATATCCTTAGCTACTGATGTACGGGGACATGAGAACACGTATCCTTGAGTGTGTTCTCGTCACTCTTGAATACCAGCTAAACGCTTGCTGGTGAATCCGTAGCACCAAATGAAGGCTGCTACATCAAGGGCAGCCAGCATAACGCTCGACGTCGATAAAAGATGAGAACTGAAATAAATGACGCAATGGGCCATTACCGTTTTGAACACACAGTTAATGAAAGAGTCTGCTAACAGGTTTCGGCTGGAATACCTGCCCACATATGAAATATACTGAAGAAGGTTCTTATAAACACGCATATTCGCTGGCGTTTCATATGCAAATTTCGCGTATACCACAGATCCACAAGCGAACTCGTTGAAAAAACAGGGAGTACCCAGAATCGAGATGCGCGTTGCAAGAAGGGAATGAATACAAATGCAAATATACTTGGATGTGCTTAGGGGCGCTTGCATACGTATAACTAGCAAGTAGTTTTCCCCCGCACTTCAGATATGCATACGAATAGTAGAGTGCATCAGCCGTTCCTCGGGTCTCTGTTTGGACTGGAATCAGCATGCACATCCGTAGCAGCTCTAGTTGTAGTAGTAGTATGCGTAGGTAGTAGCTACATGGGCAAGTGAACTTAGCGTTACCAATGACAGTTCTGTCTCAATTCGTATAAAGAACATTTGAGTTATTATGTTCGTAGCCACAGCTTCCTACCTCCAGGCAATTGGCATTATCTGTTTTTCAAGCTGCATCTCGAGGTTCATCTTGCCAACCCCAGTGTGTAATAAAGACAGCAATTGTCGTTTTTCCTCATTGGAACCATGGATCCGGGTGCAATCCCAACACCAACGAAGGCACAGCTCTCGGGATCAGAGGTTATGACGGAGAATCAAATCGCCTCGCCTTGACAGGCGCTTATCTGTGCGCGTTTGTATTGAGGAATATTTCTCACAAACCAAAACAATTCAGCCAGCCAAAGAGTTACAATCTTGCCGTTAAATGTAAAGCGCCGTTAAGAGGAGCGTTACATCGATTACTATGCGTTTTTCCAATCGCCAGGCCTTTTAGTCATTCACTTTATGTGAACAGTCCATCGGTATTACACATGTTCGTATGCATATGCGCCTCTTTCAAGATCTTTTCCACAATTATCAAGTATACCACGGGAAAGTTTTGTACGAACGTTACCACAACAAATGCCCGTCTTTTGGCGCAAGAAAAATCAAAACCCGAGCCGTTCTGCAGGCAGAGGGGCACGTATAGCGGAATAGAATACTGATTTATGGACGGCCTAGAATGTTTAGACGCTCTCAGAACTTTTCAATGATTGTTTCTCGTCAAACTCGACACTTCATCTCGTCAAATGCCATAATGAACAACCGCCAATCCCGGCAACCAGATCTCTGCCGCACTTGTAAGAAATCTATTCCTGATTCCAGTAATATTACCAGTACAGTTCCTATAGCTTTTCACCAAGTGCTGCATTTGTAACTCCGACTTTACGGGTATACCGTCGTGTGTGGGCCGAAATGTTCTATTCTACGCACAGGAGGATGTACCTGGAGCTCGACGTGGTTACTGAGGTTCTCGGAAGAATCAGCAAATGTGTCCAAAACTTCGCGTGCATGGTCTATGAAATGAGTGTCCACTATCGCCGTGAAACATTTTAGCTTTTTAAATTTAAGAACGCTTGGAATAATAGCAAAAATCTCTTCCGGTTTTTCTATATCAATGCAGAGCTTTTCGATGCCACTCATCTCAAACACTCTACTGTTCAACAAGTGGAGTATTGCACCATGGTCCAAACCTATTCTAAGCTCCGTGAAAGGTAGTAATCCTTTTTGCGCCAATTCTGCTGTCCCGCGGTATGCCGTTTGGCTTCCTATAGCGAGAAGGATAACGGAACGGCTTTGAGGCTCTGTCTTCCGTACAACCTCCTCCCATCCCGCATTTGATGTTTTTTCTGCTGTGAGAGCCGTATCAGCTAAGCGAGAAATCTGTATCGAATAGTTCCCGATATACAGCGTTTTAAAACCTGCAGAAATGTTTAGCCACGAAAGGAGCCCTTCGAACCCAAAGGTTTAATAAAGACAGAGCGATCGTGCGAAGAACATCGGCAAAGACACTCCATTAGCCTGTTAATGCCTAAGAACCCAGGATTATAACGCACTCGAAATTTTTTCAAACTAACTGCCCCGTCAAAGTCGAACGGACTACCCACGTTACTGTTCATAAGCGAAAGAGTGACTTGCTCAAACTTTTCGCCTAATCTGATTTTAGTCCTTCTCAGCCATCGCCGGTGAGTAGAATTCTGTAAGTAGAGGTCTCGGACAATGATGTTTAAATTTGTTTGGTTTATTCGATCAATTATATCAAGTGGACGGGGAACATGGTAGTGGATGGGATGGCGTCCTTCAATTTGGATTTCTGTCAACATGCTATGTTCCATATGCTCCATTCTGTTAAATACCAGCTGAACAAGAGAGTTGAATTTTTTGTATTCTTTTTGCACTTTGCCGCCCGTTGTTTGGAAACCTTCGAACGTTATACAAACGGTTTTACACAGAACAAAGACAAGCCTGTCGGTGAGCTCAATGGTGCATCGCTGGAAGTTTACACGGGATGGATCTTTGAACAAATAACTTGGGTCTCTTTTTGAGGAAATGATAATAGTGCCGGGACTGGGGTCAACAATGAGATGAAATTGTAAGCCTTTGTATGACTCTATAATATTCTTCAAGCAATGGCATGTCTCTCTCATGCGTAATCAAGAACACTGAGGTATTTGAATATCCCCCAGACTACCTCTAATGGTGCATCAAATATTTTTGCCGTTTCTTGTGGAAACATGTTATGGGGAAAGCTAATTTAAAGCCCTTTATGTATATGCATATCATAGCGAATGTGTGTATGCATATAAAAGCCAATCCCTTTATCCAAGATAGCAGAATATGGCATATGTCATAGACATATGCATACCAATTCCTATGGCATAATGACCACTACTACGAATATTACTATGCATAAAACGAAAAAGAGTCGGGCTTCCAGAGACTGTTATCAACCCAAAACACCTGCCAGTGCTGTCGATGAAGCAGGGTCGGAAAAACTTTTTTGGGTCTTCGTAGTTATTGGCATCTACCTTTTTTAGCTATCGTTGGACTGGATGCAGGCTAGAAACAGGCCAGTTTGACACCTGATTTCCTGTAATATAACATTGTTCAGCACACGAGTTTCCGTGAACACAATATCACTATATTTATTTTTTATCGTCCTTCCATATGACAGAGCCATATTTTGACGAGTGTGCATGTACTTGAACACAGGAGTATGAAACTTGAGATCATGTACGCATAGTATGGATACATTTCCAACTTAATATCGAAATACAACGCCAGATTTTTGAAATTCGTGACCTACTTTCCCTGTTTATGAATTGGCTCAAGGTATGTTACCATTCGAATACCGCTGGGTAACATCTATCCAAAAAAGTAACAAACAGGTGCATACTTTCACAATACTACTATGCAGATGTACTTCCCCTAATTTTCCCCTCCTTTCAAATAGAGCCTCTGATGGCACTTCGGGTACAGTATCATCGGCAATCTATAGGCAATTACGCAGAGCTGAAGCTGAGGGAAATTGGCAATTAAATCTACAACTTCAGAATGGTCGAAGCAAACCGTATATCCATAAAATAATGCTGCGACCACTCTCCATCGTGACTCTATGAGTAATGTACCATTAAACGAGAGCACCCGGAAGCGAAACGCGAAACATTATCCCTAGCGTTAATCGCTATAGGACATTAGGTCTTCTTGTCTTCTCTCATGTTGATGATGATGACGTCGACAGAATAAGCTTTCGAAACATCGTGTGCCCTGTCTCACACGCGTCGAGCTAGACTCAAAAATCCGCGATAATCCACTCTGCATCAGCTCTTACTCCACGGCCCTAGTCCCGTCTCATTCGCTCATATTATGATATCCTTGGTCCTACAAAATGGAGTCACATCGCTATCACTGGAATGACATCACGGCCGCCTTCCCTAAATGTTAACCGTGACAGCATAACGTTTTGAACAACATTTATTCTTCTCTCAATGCTCTATACAAATCTGGAGTTGAAGCTTCCTGGCCGGTTGCACGACTGGTTGAAAGAAGCCATCTACTGCAATAGGTTTAACCAGATGGGTCGTGACACACAGCTGATATCTCTCAATGTCATCACGCTCCATTATATGCACAAATGGGCGCCACTCCGCAACTCCTTGCCTTATTTGTGCTGAAACCCTGGCCCAATAACCCCTCGTTGACACGCTACAAGGCGGGATCGAACCCAAGGGTAAAATTGAGTCCTTTGTCGTCGATCGACGAACACACACAAACACACACACTTCGTTGTGCCTCCAGAACCTACTCCCCCTACTCATTCCGTATGCATAAACGGATTCTTCGCAAATTCACCAAAAAGCACTCCCCATCGCCGTCTGAAAGTAGTAGCACACGAGATCTCAACAATATGGACGTGTCATTAGCGCAGGACTCGAACACTAACTTGTATGGGCAGCCACAACAACAACAGCCATCGTCTGAACAGCAACAACCGCAGCAACAATATATGATGCCTTCAGCATCCGCTACTCCAGCTTCGTCGGCAACCCAATTACAGACTCGGTCTACTGTGTCCAAGGGAAAGTACTCCCTCTCGGACTTTCAGATCCAGCGGACCCTCGGCACCGGGTCGTTTGGCCGCGTCCATCTGGTTCGCTCCATTCATAACCACAGATACTACGCCATAAAGGTTCTCAAGAAGGAACAGATTGTCAAGATGAAGCAGGTAGAGCACACGAATGACGAGCGACGAATGCTCAAACTCGTCGAGCATCCGTTCCTAATCCGCATGTGGGGCACATTCCAGGACTCAAAGAGTCTCTTTATGGTCATGGACTACATTGAAGGCGGTGAGCTCTTCTCACTTCTTCGTAAATCCCAGCGGTTCCCAAACCCGGTAGCGAAGTTCTATGCGGCCGAGGTTACCTTGGCGTTGGAATATCTCCATGCTCATTCCATCATTTATCGTGACCTCAAACCGGAGAATATTCTTTTGGACAAGAATGGCCATATCAAAATTACAGATTTTGGGTTTGCAAAGGAAGTCCCCGACGTGACCTGGACTCTGTGTGGTACCCCCGATTACATAGCGCCCGAAGTTGTCACCACCAAGGCATACAACAAGTCTGTTGACTGGTGGTCGCTGGGTATTTTGATCTACGAAATGCTCACTGGCTACACACCTTTCTACGACCAGACCCCCATGAAGACTTATGAGAACATTCTCGTGGGCCATGTCCGCTATCCATCCTATTTACACCCGGATGCAACTGATTTATTACAAAACCTCATCACCAAGGACCTGACTCGTCGGTTGGGTAACCTGCAGGGCGGATCACAAGACGTCAAGAACCACCCGTGGTTTAGCGAAGTTATCTGGGATAAGCTGCTGTCCAAGGACATTGAAACCCCATATGAACCACCAATCCAGGCTGGTGTTGGAGACAGTTCTCTCTTCGACCGCTATCCGGAGGAGCAGTTGGACTACGGCATAAACGGACCCGATCCATTAGAGCATCTCTTTTCCGATTTCTGACCTTTGTTTTTTTATACTAATTAATAAATACCTTATTTCTCAACGTGATTTGGAGGAGAGTGATTCTATTATCCAAACACTAGAGCCCGGACCTCAATGCTTTCGCGATGACGAGCGTTCTCCGGGGTATCTGGGTTCACGAATGCAGAATGTGGAGTGTATGTAGCGAATGACGGATCGGAGTCGTAGCATTTGATGAAGATTGTTTCATCACTGTTTTGGTGAGATATATAATACCATCGATGAGCAGGAGAGTAGCGCACCTGGTACGTCTCTCCGACGAAGGTCGGATATATCAACTTTGCTGGTACCAACTCATCGGGCTTTGTGGTTTTATAATCAACCAGTCCGAGTGGAGTGTCTGTCACATCATTGAATAATGGCCTCCACACGTTTAGAAGCCGCACTCGTCCTTTTAGTAGTCTATCCGCTTCCTCTTGACCCAAATGTCGACGAACACGCCGTTCCACCGCACTTGGAGTTTGGTCAACATGTACCTGACGTCCTGGCTGGCGATTTGCTGGTCTGTCCTCAGAGATTTTGGGATCTCGTCTGCGGATTGTATGATCAAAGAGGATCACTTTGTTTCCACCAGTTTGCTTCTTCACCAGTTGCTCGATATGAGGATAATATTCGTTTTGGATTCGCTCTGCGTCGTTGAAGAGCTCGTATTCTGGAGATGAGTCTTTGACCACAGCAAATCCGTTTGCATCTGTACTGAACAAGTGCTCAATTCCTCTTAGATCGGTTACTTCATGTTCATGTCCGACCGATTCAATGTTAGTAGTTTGCTCATCCGGCAACGGGTCCCGGCGATGGAACGGCTCATCGATCCCTTCCTTGAGATAGTAGAATGTTGCCTTCACTGTGTGGGGTTCTGTGCTAACCATTTTTTTTGATAGTTTTGTTAAAATCCGCCAGCCTTTATATACTGCACTCTGATTTGTAAGCTCTGATTTCAACAGGGCCACGGCCGATAACGCCATCCGGGGTTGATACTGGCACTGCATTGTTTTGTTGAACGCACTACATGCGGCTTGAGATTAGGTAACAATGGCGCCGGTTGCGCAGAGTTCGATGATGCGAATTCCATTGTATAGGATATGGTTACTCGGATATTCTGTGAGATAAGGGTAGTATGTTTGTGATTGTCGTTGTGCGATAGGGTTGTCGGGCTGTGAACAATGGCCATCCTACAAACTTCACCAATTTCACTTATACACGGGTTGGGCGTGATTATTTTTACTCCAATTCCAACTTTCAGTTGTCATAAGGGCTGTTTGGATCGTACAGTATGTATCTGTATACACTTTTAAATAGCGCCGATTAACCTCTGCTATGTGCATATTTGCTCGTCACGCATTCACGCCCTCTTTGAGCAAGCACAAATCACCCCCTCCTCAACAGGGCCAGACTTTTCTGTTAAAGACAGCCAGACCACTCTGGCCGCTCTTTTTGCATAAGCTGGGTTCACCCAATGCATACTTTCTACACAATGTTGAACCTGATCGACCAGGGTCCAATCACATTGGACCCTATGTTTTGGACACTTCTTGGCAAACCCCCATCACCACTGCAAGACAGGCAATTAAGCAAAAAACGTGTTTGGTACGAATAAATATATATATTACACACATATATTCCACGTGTCTTGCTCTAAGTCTATCATTAATAACCTCTTTCCGCAGCCTCACATAGATGAATGCTTCTTCCCCATTCAGAATTGAGGACTTGCTTGCCAGTTATGCGACGACTAGGAATCGGATCAAGGATGGAATAAATAACGTTTCGGCATTTTGCTCGTTTCAACCGCTCAATCGGCTCATAGCCATTGGACTTTTTGCGTCCCGTCAGGTACATTTTGTAAAACTCGTCTTCGTCCGGGATGGCCACCTGCCACAGATACGAACCCGTTCGCATCGCCATGAAGATGATACCCGTGGCCCAAACGTCCACTGGCCGTGGATCGAATTCGGGCTCTGTGAATTCCTCTGGTGCAATGTATGGCCGCGAACCAAAGACGCCACTAGACAAGTGGATCTCCTTTTCCCAGGCCATCCGGAAGCACTCACCATTGCCAAAATCGGAAATCTTGAGCACACCCGAGTTTGTCAGCAGAAGGTTTTCTGGCTTGAGATCGCAGTGGGCCACACCCATTGAATGCATGTAAACGACGCCGCGCATGAGCTGTTTGAAGAAGCAGTCCGCCTCCTGGTATCCGAGTCCTCCTTCCGACGACAAAATGAGCGAATAGAGGTCGCCGCCGGCACAATACTCCATCACCTCGCAGCAGACACCTTTTTGATCCTTCATCAGGTCGAGGGTATGAATGATGTTGGGATGATGGAGCGACGAGCTAATGCAAAACTCGGATGCCAGCCGCTTGCTGAACTTTTGCTCGTTCTCCATTGGTCTTTTTTTGAATTCCTTCACAGCAAAGAGCATTTCACGTCGGTTCACATGATCGTACTTGTGTGCCACGCGGACAATGCCGTATGCACCTTTGCCAATGACTTCTTGACACTTGCCATATTTCTGCACCAGCGACGCACCTCCCGTGGGCGTGGTGGTGCCGCTACTGCCCACGACCACGTGGTCCACGTCCTTCTCGCCGTTCTGGAGCTGGTCAACCAGGCCGCTCATGAGACTGAGCTGATCCTGCTTTGGATGGTGCTGGTCGGGCTCCAGAAACTCGGGCATTGCAGACACCGCATCATCACGCACTTTTTTCCCACCGCCCATCATGAGCTCCTTGAGCATGCCGCCGAGCTTTTCCTGGCGACGAGTGTTCTTGAGCTGATGGTAGTGGCCGCCGTTGCCATCCTCGACGAACCGTTTCGTCGTGTTAAGGTTTGCCAAGTTGGTCGTCGACGACGACGCTATCGAAGGGGCCGGGCTGGGGCTCTTTCTCGGGTATTGCTGATGTTGCTGGTGCTGCTGGTGCTGCTGTGGTTGCTGGTGGGATTGGGCCTGACTATTCATGGTGAATATCTGAGTCGAGCTTGGTTGTCGAGGCAGGCCAGCCACCGTAGGCACCAGATCAGGCGAGCTGATTGGGGTCTGCGACGGACTGTTTGCCCGACTCGAGCAGTGCGAAGACGGGTTGGACGAGCCCATGATGGCACCATTGTTGTTGTGAACGATGGGTGGCGTAGGAGGACCACCCGATCCCGGTGGAGAGGGAGAGGTAGTGCCACCATTCGCAGCACCCTTTTTCTGGTGTCCACCGCCAAACATGGTCTTGAGCTTTGTCATGGCCCCGCCCTTCTTGTGCTCCGCCGGATGAGTAGTCAGCGACATTTTTCAAAATCCAAATCAAACGCCCTCAAACGAGAGAGAAAGAAGCAGAACGGATTCAGAAAGGAATCGTAAGAATAGTAAAGAAATAAAAAAAAAAAAAAGAAATAAAAATCCCTTGTCAATAAGAGACTTCACACCTAAGATCTTTGCTAAATCGTAAAGATTATAACGACGACCTTAAAGCGCACCGTAACAATACCTGACAGCACAGTGACTTGTTACACAAAAAGCACAGCACACACTCTCTTGATCAAGTTGGTGGAAAAAACGGTGTCAGGACAAGCAAATTTTTTTTCCTGGGCCCCGAATTCAAATTCACTTGGGCGGTGCGCCGCACAGCACGTGGCGTATGTTTAGGGCCGGGCCCATATTTATTAGGGCCCGAATAGGGCGGCACTGATTGGGTCCGATGCATGACTAAGACTGACCAAACCCACAATTTGTGGCCAATGGGCGAGCTTGCTCGGGAGCAGAGATACCGCCAGATCCGAGCGCTTAATAAGCCGGGCTCTGAGGTAAGAGCTGTTTGAGAGCAGAGCTTTATTACCAGGAGCACTAGACGCCCAGTGTAGAGACCTATGTGCATAGCTGGTTCGTATTTTTCGGGGATGGGCCGCACGATGCTGCGGAATGTGGGATCGTCCGAGCCGAGTCTGAGCCAAGCCCTGGGCTGTGATGCCCAGAACGGTCATCTACGTGTGGCCAAGGAATAGGCAAGGCTGTAGCTATAAGCCTTTGTCAAAGCCCGTTTGCGGTGGTGTGGGCGGCAAAGTGGAGGCTGGTGGGTCTCCGGCGGCGACTTTTTACCCAGACGTGTGGGTGGAGCTTGATTTGCTGTGTGTGTTGTTCCGGAGCTATTTGTTGCTCGAAGTCTAAGACCTTATTTGATGGGCTAGATGAGCACTGTAGTCTCGGTCGAGGACCACTGGAGGGGTGCGGCCTTCTTTTCTAGAAAAGAAGCAAAAGCACTGGTCACACTCTCCGCGAAGCGGAGCTACCTTTTTTTGCTTCTTTTTCGGAGAAAAAAAGAAGCCGCCGGAGGCCACACACCACCGGAGGGTTCTAGGACCCGGCGGCCCTTCTTTTCTAGAAAAGAGGCAAAAGCACTGGTTCACACTCTCCGCGAAGCGGAGCTACCTTTTTTTGCTTCTTTTTCGGAGAAAAAAAGAAGCCGCCGGAGGCATCACACAGATCTGTCGAAAGCATTCGTGAACGAGCGTTTATTACTATAACGGGTCCAGACCCACCCAGCCCCTGACTAGAGTCACCAGAGGCGGGATGGCGGCTAATAGAACCATGACAATGCCATACAAGAAAAAGCTCAAGCTGGACATTGCCGCCGCTCGAGGATCGGTCTTCAGGAGGGCCGACGAGGCCACTGCGGACGAGCAGACGCCGAGAGTGACGCCTCTGGTGACATAATCGTCCTCACGGACTCGAAGCCCCTTCCGTCCGAGGAAGGGCTGGCCAAAGAGCACCCCGAAAATGCCGGACAGGATCGCGACGACCGAGATGAGCGATGTGGATCCACCGACGGCGTTGGTGATGGGCAATGCAAGCGCCAACGTGGCGCTGCGGCCAATGAACGCCAGCGACCGCGTGGACTCGATTCCAATGGCGTAGCACAGTGGTGGGTAGATGAAGAAGCACAGCACCCCGGCGATAATGCACGGCGTGATGAGAATAAATAAGTGGCGCTTCAGATCGGTTCGATAGTTGTACATTGGTAGCGCCAATGCAACAATGGACACATCCAGCAACGAGGAGAGAACGTCACCGGCGCCAGGCAGCACATTCTCGTACTTTTCCTCGCCAAACAGCGTGAGGTAGTTTCGTCCGGTCTTGAACGTCTTGAGCGCGTCCTGGACCGTTTGTGAGTTCATCACGGCAAACAAATAAATAAATAGGATCGACAGACCACCGCACACGGGGATTGGGTGCAGAATGATCTTGTACTTGGCCGGAACGTAGCCTGCGCCATAGAAGCACAGAACGACAATCGCCAGGTGGAGCGGCATGGAATAGTTGATGGAGAAGTAGAGGGCAATGCCAATCACTCCAAGAAAGGAGTAGAAAAGCCAGTCAAAATATTTGACCACAAATTTCTTTGCATGCAGCACAGTTGGCGGCTTAGATGTATCATGCTTGTCTTCTCGAATTTGCGTGTATAAGGGCGTGTGCGCTCGACTGAGCTCGCCGCCCAGGCATCGCTGTGGAATCACCATCCCTGGATTATTCGGACGAGTGACAAATGCAGTGGGCTTTGGTGGCTCGAACCATCTGGGTTCGTCTGAAAATGACGTCCTGCTGCTCGTGGCTGCTGATGCTCCCGGTGTATCTACTGCATACGACGTCTCTTCACCGCTGCTCCCGCTAGTATCACCAGCACCCTTTTTATGCCCTTCAATGCCACTGGAGTTGGCCAACTCCATAATTGAGCTACTGTCGGTATCCTCGTCATAGGGCCTTCGGCGAATGTTGAGCAGCTTTTGCAGCCCAGACACAAGATACACCAGCCCAGCCATCATGACAAAGTAGCCAATGATAAATACGGCGCCAATCTTGAACGCCTCTGCTCGGCCCACCGGGGTGGCCAACGGCAGGAGAATAAAAGATGGGGTAAACACAATACCCATCCATCCAAGACAAAACTCAGCGGGAATTTTGGCATATTCCAAAAAAGCAGCAATCCGCCGGGTTCCTAGAACCTTTTCACCAAGCAAAAGCAAAAAGAAGAATATAAGCATGCATATGACTGATGACGGAATCGCAACTGGCGTTAGATCGATCAGTCGGTCTACTCCATACAGCAGACATAATCCCACCAGAACTCCAATTGTGACATTGACGTAGTTGTCAATAAAGCGTGGAAAGGATTTCTTTAATCCCTACAGTTTTTCCGAGTTAGTCATGTAATCGTCGCACATGGCATAATCCAACTTACGAGTCCAACCCCTTCCACATATTCTTTGCCGAGCTTAACTTTTTCCATTCTAAAAACCAGATCCAAATCTCAGATCCGTCTACTTTGCGGCAAGTAACCAAACAACTGTTGAACAATCGAAAGCGGCTGGCTTTTATATATATATATATTCGGACAAAAAAAAAAATTATCCGCAACAAGCCGTCCGGGGTGGGCACTGAGTAGTTTTAAATCCTCGTCTCGGACAACCCCGTCTAGCCTCGTGCTCACTCGTTACCCCAACCGGCAAGCAAACCCTAACCCAGCATGTTTGTATAAGAATGTTTTTTCGGAAAAATTCGAGATTCTCGGAAAGTTATGCAGTCAGCTGTGAACCTGCGCTTTTTTCCGGTGGCCAGATGGCGGTGTTTCGGGGTTATGCTGTTGTGGGTGCTAATTGGCACAATCACCATGTTTTATGTTTGATTATGGCTATTGGGGGCAAAGTGCGCGTATTTAATGGATTCAGTCGTATTTAGTGAACATAATGGAAGTACGGCCATTTTCGCCAATTAGCATTGTTTTGCCACAGGTGTGTGGATTTGTTATTGTGCTGAATGGGGAAACCGCCACAATTCACTGCCACTGATCGACATCACCTCGACATGTCATTGAACTATTATCATCATTTTCAGTATACGTTAGCCTCGTAGCTTGTACGTGGTATGCATAAGCATACTGGGTTCCCAAGCCTGAAGCAAGTGAAAGCTGACCCATAGTTCCATACTTCGTTGCCATAATTCTCGACTCCTCGATGTTGAATATTAACGCAACGATATTTGTTTGCCTGAAAAATTGTAACTACTCCATCTGGGCCCGATCCATGACAACGGAAGGATTAGATTTATCGCTATCGATTAATTTGTTCGATGAATTGACCATATAATTTTAATTAGGCAATTAACTGATACGGGCGTGCGGCTGAGGCCCCTAAAAGTCACGTGAGCTCGATGCGAGGTTGACAAAAATTGCAACTGCATCTTTAATCAAAGGTTGCCAGGTAACGAAGGTACAGTATCACCCGTTCACATCCAGTCTCCTATGATGTTACTAACTGTGACCCTCACAAACTTAACTACATCCGATCGAACGAGAGAAGGTGTTGCCTTGTGGGTATGACCGTACCTGAGAAGCGTTTATCGAAAATTTTCATAGGATCCGCATGTTGATCACTGTTGAGGTCAAAATGAAAAATACAAGGTAAGTAGCACATTAATACGAATCATATGGCAAAAAAAAAAATACCAATGCAAGAGTCTTGCTGGGAAAGGGAAAAAAAAAAAAAAAAAAATCGCTAGTGGATAAACAATTCAGAGAGGGTCACCATTAGGTTGCACAGGTTTTGAATGAACAGATTGGTTGAATGTACTTTTCTTCTTTACAAGGAGAATAAAGTTTAGAAGGCATCAATTTCTTGGACTCGCAGACTTTTTCTGCTCCCCTACTAACCGGCCTTAACAAATTAACGTAAATTTTGCTAACGTAACGAAAACATGCCCATTGAGGGGAACATACGGCCATGAATACCCAAGTTGGCTTTAACTTGATGCGGGCAAGAAAATCTGTACAAAACACCCACATACCTCTCAACATCTACGCAACCCCAATTCTCTTTGCAAAATCTATTATTACAAACTAGAACATGAAAAATGATAATTGTCCACCAAATACAAGTAATCTTCAAGAACGCCGCCGAATAATCCAAGACCAGGGATCCAGGCGGTCTTCTCCAACACCTTTCTGATAACAGGGCCAGTGACGTTTTGATACATGGCTCCTCTCATTGTCCACCACCACAGGGCCATGCCTCTCTTTTGCAGCTCTTCAGCTTCAAGCTTGGTCAGGCCGCGGAATCCACCGGGCAGATCCTGTTTATACGAAGTGGCCAGCTCTCTTCGTGCCAGATATTCAATCCCGGCGCCAACCAACCATGGGGTCCAATTTCGGGGTTTGGCTCTGAACCGGAATGCTAAGAGGGCATATATCAGCGGTCTGAGAATATACACCACTTCGGCCACATTCCCTCTGAGGGACTGTAGCTTATGCAATAGTTCCACTGGGGACTTGATATCTTCCGCAGTCAATACTTTTTGATCCAAAAATTCGTCAATGCTAGATCCAACAGGCAGAACATTGGAGATCCCCGTGCCAGAGCGGGGCATCTTCCACGTATCCTTTGAGTTGGCCATAACGTCGCTCTCCAAATCCAACGCGCCTTCTTCCAGGTTACTTGGGTCGATTTCTCTCTCCGCAATAGGCGGACTTGTGAGTGGCCGCTTTGTGCGGACCAGCAGAACCAGCCGTAGGATCGCCTTGAACGACTCTAGACCTAGCACGCTAGTCCATCGTCCGCGCTCGCCATACTTTTTACGGGCTATCATCTCCCACAGCATTTCAGTGTACCGGGTGAGCTGGATCGCCAGCGCAACGTATCGATACAGCGAGTTGTGCTGGACCTGGTACTCCGTGTACCGGTTATGGCTACTAGACCGGAACGAAGGGTCTATAGATGCCAGCTTCTTTGTGGCCTTGGCTATGATGGAGTCATGGTACATGCCCAATATTTGGAGCACAGAGTACAGACTCTCAGACGCAACTTCCACGTCCTTGAACCGCCCAGGGAGGATGAAGCTCAACGATCGCAAGCTCGACTCAATCGAGGAGATTTGAGACGAGTTCTTGAGCAGAAACTGCTGGTACTTCGTCAGCCATTTGGAGTCCTCCATTGCTTGTCTGTGATGATGATGCCGAGGTCGGTGTGACGGAACACAATGAAAGCAGAAGGTGGAGAGTGCGTCCATCCGCGCCGCGCGCAAGCATTGACGTCTGGGGACGTCCGAAGGACCAACATAGTCTGGTACTTTTGTCAGCATCTTTTCTCTCCAAAAAGAAGCAAAAGGGTAACTCGGGGATGTCCGGTGTCATCGATTACTTTCTGGAAAAGTTCTGGTCTGTACGGACCCAATTGACCCAGGGTGTGGTGCCTCCGGCGGCTTCTTTTTTCTCCGAAAAGAAGCAAAAAAGGTGGCTCTGCGAGGCTGGCTAGCTCTTCGGGACGTATATATATATACAGCCGTTGCGACGTTGGAATTTGGTTATGGCGTCTATTGAATAACTACACTATGCAATTGATTGAAACATAGTGTCTTTTCAGTAGCCGTTTGTGCGGTTCTGCCGACCTTAGCAGAATAGTGTACTCGATTACGGTAAATTGCGCCGAATACGTCTCCATCTGATCAGTTTTTGGGGACAGTGTACCAGAATACACCGACGGTTATACTTAGTCACATCAATCTAAGCTGCGCTTGTAAATATGGATGCTGAGCTTGAAAACTACCCTTTTTTTCATTTTGTATACTCTGTGTCGTTGAGGTCCTGCGCGTCCCTCTAATGCAAAGCCATTCCCGGCATATGGCGCAATCAACGATAGCACACGCATAATGCTTGTCGGCACAGCGTTTTCGTGTCTAGGCCCAAAACTCCAGCACGCTTTCCGTCCTCTGAAAACAGGCACTGTAGCTCTGCGAAACATCGACCATATGACTCCTCCGGAGGGGTGAGTCGCCTCCGGCGGCTTCTTTTTTCTCCGAAAAGAAGCAAAAAAGGTAGCTCCGCTTCGCGGAGAATGCATGGTCCAGTGCTTTTGCTTCTTTTCTAGAAAAGAAGGCCGCCCGCAGGGCATATTACTCCTCCGGAGGGTTGTGTCGCCTCCGGCGGCTTCTTTTTTCTCCGAAAAGAAGCAAAAAAGGTAGCTCCGCTTCGGAGAATGCGTGCTCCAGTGCTTTTGCTTCTTTTCTAGAAAAGAAGGCCGCCCGCAGGGCAAATGCGATGCCAACGATCCTCGGCCATGTGCAGTACCAAGCGTGTTTTTTGAAATTATAAATACCCATAAAATACATAAATAAATCGTTACAAACCAATAAAAAGGGAAGATCGTCCGGAAAAACGAGAGAATAGGAATAAGTTTAGTCGTTAGATTTTTGGCCCACCTCGACCAGACCGCCGCAGGACAGACATGTGTACTTGGGGTCCTGTCCCGGACCTGCCTCTGCGGCAGCGTTTCGCTTCATGGTCACCCACTCGCCCTTGGCCGGGATCCTGCGGCAGGTGGTGGAGACGCAGCGTGCGCCAGTCTTTTTGTATCGCAGCCCGCACGAGTTGCACAATTGGCCCGCACTCGTCGACCACGACGGTCGCCAGCATGGCGACTGGTCCGAGCCGCACGAGACGCACCTTCGACGATTACCACCACCACCTTGATGGTGTGTTTGTGACAACGGTGGTCTGACCGCATCCGAGCAGTCTGGCGACGACTCGTCTGGCGGGGGCGACGGCAGCTTCGGGGAGATTGTCGAGTAGTTTGGTGTCGGGTTGAGGATCGGGTGATATATCGGGGTCGTGAACTCCTTGTCGGACGAGGGCGACGACGACGACGACGAGCCCGGTCGGGCATATGGCTTTTCGTGGTGGTGGGACGAGAGCTTGCGCACTGCCGCTGGCGGGTGTGCATGATGGTGGTGCTGCTGCTGCTGCGGCGGCGGCAGCACCGGATTATTATTAGTCTTGATCGATATCGGCAGCGTCTCGTAAAGGTCGTCAGAAGATGTGGTAGAGCATGTCGTTGTTGTGGTGGTGGTTGTCTTGGTCTGTACGGTGACGGAGGAGAGCTTTGGCGGCGCACAATGCTGCGAGATCTCCTTGAGCTTGGTCGGGTGGTTGCGCTTCAACCACGACTGGAGCTGGGGCCGCCAGAGTGATCTGGGCGCAGTGTCAGGATAGAGCAGCGAGAGCGAGCGAGGCGACGCAGCGTCCTCGTCCGCATCCTCGATGGCCAGCGAATCAAACAATTCGACCGCGGACGGGGCGGCCGGCACCACTTCGTTTTGGTCTTTGGTCATGGTTGGCGATGGGGTCTTATTCCATCAAGTTTCAACGTCTGTGCGTCGAGGCGCGTTATCACGGAAGCAGCAGGGAGCGAGAGGGGCGCAGGTGGAAAAAAAAAAAAAAAAAAAAATGTCGGTGGCAGGCTATGTTTTAAAGATCAAGAGATATGCGTGGGTGTGTATTTCAGGAGGTGAGATAAAAGCCGCGTTGTGGAAAAAAAAAAAAAAAAAGAAAAAGAGGGGATATAATAAACACTCCAAGAACCAAGAAAAGCGCACCCACCGGAAAAAGAAAATTTATGATCCTATCACACACAAATCTTACCCTGTGCCGTGGATCGATCTGGGCCAGAATCACCCTATCGCTGCAGTTCTGTCACATGTTTTGGCGTTTGTGTGCGGAGACTGCAACATAATAATCTGGCCAGCCTGAGTCAATGTATGCACATCCATCTCGCCCCCTGTTGAAATTTCACTCCTCATCGCATCCTTCCGATGAAACACATCAGCTGACCGCACGACCCTCCCTCGATCCCACAGCGCATTTTTCCCGCCAGTTCTACAGCTGGTCTCAGCTTCAACACAAAGGCCGCCCTTTCTGTCTTCTCCGACCTTGTGGGCCCTTGGCCACCGCTGCTCGTGCATCTTCAGAGTTCCGAGTCGGCCGCTGCATATCCCGCCCGCACGCTGCGACACTTGTGCCATAAGCCGCCCGCCGCAGCCCATACTTCCGCTTCAGGGTCCACATCGCCAATCCCATGTGGGGCCTCACCCGCAGACGCCCTCTTTTCTAGAAGCAGACGCACTCCCTTCCTCTCTCCGTGCAGCGGAGCTACCTTTTTTGCTTCGTTTCGGAGAAAATAGAAGCCGTCGGAGGCGATATGCCCTGCGGGCGGCCTTCTTTTCCAGAAAAGAAGCAAAAGCACTGGCTGGTGGTCTCACTCCGCGTAGCGGAGCTACCTTTTTTGCTTCTTTTCGGAGAAAAAAGAAGCCGCCGGAGGCGATATGCCCTGCGGACGGCCTTCTTTTCCAGAAAAGAAGCAAAAGCACTGGCTGGTGGTCTCACTCCGCGTAGCGGAGCTACCTTTTTTGCTTCTTTTCGGAGAAAATAGAAGCCGCCGGAGGCGATATGCCCTGCGGGCGGCCTTCTTTTCCAGAAGAGAAGCAAAAGCACTGGCTGATGGTCTCACTCCGCGTAGCGGAGCTACCGTTTCGGAGAAAAAAGAAGCCGCCGGAGGTGATATGCCCTGCGGGCGGCCTTCTTTTCCAGAAAAGAAGCAAAAGCACTGGCTGATGGTCTCACTCCGCGTAGCGGAGCTACCTTTTTTGCTTCTTTTCGGAGAAAAAAGAAGCCGCCGGAGGCGATATGCCCTGAGGAAACTCACCCAAGTGTTCTGTGAGTGGCCGCTGTTTTCGACAGAAAGGATGCTTTCGGCGATCAATATCTCAGACAGTTGTGTGTGTACCAACTCCAACGACCGCAGAGTTGTTGCATCTGCTAAGCGCTGGCGGTGTAGCAGGATTCAGGTTGAATTCGAAGTTGCGGAGGGAGCTTTAGCCGCGCGGTTCTGCGGGAGCAAGATAGCAGTGTTCCGTTTTGGGAAATATTATTTGGACTGCAGATTGAGCGTCTAATGGCGAATATAAAAGGGGGCCGATTCCCACTTTTTTTCCTTTTTTTTCTTCCTCCCCAGAGACGGTGGTCCGTCTCTCGCTGTTCTAAGGGCATCCTGCACACACTAGCCAGCAGTCTTCGGACAATCACATTAGTACGTTGCAGCGTCCAACAGGTTCAGCGAGAGAAGATGCCGCTGTCTCTGGTTCTGGCGATTACGAGCCACCGGTCATCCTGACCTTGTGCACATACAGCGCCGCAGTCTTCGGACACCAATTCTTGTCCCTGTGCACTCGTGATGGAAAGCCATCGGCTCGGATCACCACCCCTACTACTCTGGATACTCTCATTGCTGGAGGCGCCGGCCGCTCTGATCTTGTGCTCACACTACTGCTGCCGTCTTGTCCCTGTGGCCATCCGCTCAGGCCTCTTCTCTCATTCTCCCCGGCCTTGCTCCTAAGCCCACCGATCGTCTCGCGCAGCTCCACTCCAGTGGCCTGTAACCCAACTCTCCGGAGGGTACATATGCCCTGCGGGCGGACTTCTTTTCGGAGAAAAAAGAAGCCGCCGGAGGCTACACGCCCCCGAAGGGCGGTGAGGTTCGACGATACCCAAAATATATTTACTATGTGCTATGCGTGCTGATACTCAATATGGAATCGGGGCCGACTCACCTCGCGTGCTCGCCGTAGGCCTTGGTGGCATAGTGGCCGTCAATCACAATGAGGTCCTGTGGACGGTAGTCGTGGCGGCCGGAGAAGAAGGAGTCAAGAATGTCCTTGGTGCCCTTGGCGTAGCGCGCCTGGGCGTCCAGACAGGTTCCGGACATGTGCGGAGTCATTGCATTGCCGCCGCCGTTCTTGTTGGCCATGGTTCTCCACGGATGGTCCTTGGGCGCTGGCTGCATGTCCCAGACGTCGCCGCCATAACCTCGCAATTGGCCAGACTTGAGGGCCTCGGCCACGTCCTCCTTGACGCAAATGGCGCCTCTGGCGGTGTCGACGAGCCACGATCCACGCTTCATCTTAGAGATGAGATCCTTATTGAACAGACCTTTGGTGGACTCGTGCAGTGGGCAATTGATCGTCACAACGTCCGCCTGGGCCACCATCTCCTCCAGACTCTCCACCCGCCGGGCCCCGAGCTCCTTCTCCACGTCGCCAGGAAGAGCCTGGTAGTCGTAGTAGAGCATCTCCTTGACGCCGAACGGCTTGAGTCTGCGCAGGATTCTTTGGCCAATGCGGCCAATGCCCACCGTGGCCACGACCTTGTCCTCAATGTCAAACGAGTCCTTTGCCGCTGCAGCAATGTCCCATTGGCCCTTCGCCAGCTGTTGGTGGGCGGGCACAAAGTTCTTGACCAAGACGAGGATGGTCATGACCGCATGCTCGGCAACCGACACCACATTGGACCCGGTGACTTCGGCCACAGTGATCTTGTGGTCGTTGGCGGCGTCCAAATCAACGTGGTCGCTGCCCACACCAGCGGTGACACAGAGCTTGAGCTTCTTGGCCTTCTCGATCCGTTCCCGCGTGATGTACCCGGGGTGGAACGGCGTGGTGATGACAATGTCAGAGTCCACAATCTCCCGGTCCAGCACAGAGTCGGCGCCGTCCTTGCTGGACGTGGTCACCAGAGTGTGGCCCTGATCCTCCAGCCACTTGCGGATCCCGAGCTCGTTCTCAGTGCAGCCGAGAAGTCTGGGCTCATCCTTGGCGTGCGAGCCCGCGTCATACAAGACAAGTAAAACCTTCATTGTTTGTTTGATAGTAGTTGAGATTTGTTACCGGTCCAAGAGCAACCCAATGGCCCGCTTTTATAGCTCGTCCATTGTCCTTCACGCCGCAGCTGAGCTCCTCTATCCGTCCCTCAGATCGCTTGAGACATGTCAGCCATCCCCGCATCCGCCGCAGCTGAAGTGAAATTTCTCTCCGCGGCACCCAGCGGAGGTACCTCTGCGGCGTTCGGACCTCCGCGTCGGCTTTTGCCCCACAAAAATGCCAAAGAGCGGTGCGGCGTAGCGGTCTGGACCACCCGATTGGATCTATATACACCTTCCGGAGTATTGAGTTGCCTCAGACGGCTTATGTTTTTCTACGAAAAAGAAGCGCAAAAAGTAGTTCCCATTGGCCAGTGCTTTGATTCTTTTCTCGAAAAAAGGCCGCCCGCAGGGTACTAGAACCCTCCGGCAGTCCGGCGGCTTCTTTTTTTTCTCCGAAAAGGAAGCCAAAAAAAAAAAAAAGGTAGCTCTGTGAGACCATTGGACAGAAAAGGAGTCTGCGAGCAGGGCATTCAAAGCCCCCGCCCCCTTTTTTGCTAACAGTTTTATTCACTGTTGAGGCAATTAGCTTCCAATGCGCATAGTCTTTAAGCATCAAACCTTTGTCGAGTTTTTTTTTTTTTTTTTTTCGTCAAATTGATTGGTTCAGCAATGCAAATTATAATAAATAAACTAGAAGGCTACACTTCTATGGCGGATTTTCAATGCTTGGAGGAATGGCTCAATTTCCTCTTTTTATTAGGTCGTTCCGGAGGCTGTCCTGACGATGCTCGTTCTGGAGGAGAAACAGTCGAAATTCGTTTCAGAGAAGGGTCTGTCAACGGTATATCCCTAGCAGGGCTTGTCGAAGGTATTTCTAGAGCAGGGTTTGGAGAGGGTATTTCTGACATAGGGCTTGTCGATGGTATTTCGTGAGCAAGATTGGCTGGAAGGTCTTCCAAAACTTCTCGAGTATATTTCGCCGCTTTTTTGTTTTGTGCTCCCTTTATAGTGCAATTCACATCTTTGAGCGTATCCACGGCAAGCTCTACTTGGCTTACGGAAGGATCTCCCGGGAGAGACGAGTAACCAACCAGCTGCTTAACCCTCAAGGAATAGCCCATGTCAGGCTCAGCTATACCAGAAGCTGGCACTACGCTACAAGCTGTTTCAGTGGGGCCAGATAACAAAGCTCGTCTGTCCAATTCGAGTTCAAGAGGCGACTCGGATGAATCCTCGCATGTCAAAGCCCTTTTAGTGGGCTTAACGATTTCGAAAACTGTATCCTGCAAGAATTTCTGCGAAGCATCTTCACAAACAAAATCCATAATCTTCTTGGAATTCTCTTCCAACAGATCCAAAACAAATTCTGTTCGTGTTACTTCGCAGTCAAACTGCGGAAACTCCAATTTAGTAAGTTCTTCGAGCGCTGTTTCCTTGTTTCTTAGCAATAGTTTTTCGATTATCGGACAATGTTTCGTTGTTGTTATAACATCCACTAGGAGTAGGGATAAGTTATGCAACTCCCTCCTGATCATCGGAACTATGCCGCGGGAACGGCGAACCAAACCAAGGTTCTCAAATTTTAAGTCCTCCCCGGAATCCCGCAATTTTTCCGGGTAGTATCTTTGCCGGAAAGATTGTTTCAGAGATTCAAAGTGTTCGCGATTTCCCTGAAACGAAAGTAGTGCGATCTTATCGAGGTTGCGTCGTAACCCAATCAATATCTTGAACGTCGTTATTGCAAAAAGAGCAATTATATCTTCCTCGACAGGGTTCTGTTTACACTGTTCTTTGAGATGTTCCAAGAAGTTCTCCACCGTAAAGTCCCATATGTTGACAATAGTCGGAGAGCGGTCCTCTTTGCCAACCTTTATCGACGAGGCGCAATCAACGAGATAAAAGCTGCCGCTAACAACGATTTTAACATCCTGCAGCAATTTGGCAGCTGATTCTCTGATGCCTGCCTCGTGAAAAAAGTGTGGGAAAAAGTATGTCATCTGGGCACGCGACAAAGGCGGATCAATAGACCAATAGCCGATAAAGTCCAGCTCCTTTCGGAACACCCTCTTTTTCTCCTCAGGTTCCAAGTCGTTACCATACACTGACATAGTCGGTGCAGTGCCCCCTTTCATCGTGATTCCGGTCAGTTCGAGCCTTGTGCCAGCACAGTATACGAGCAAGGGTGCTGTTGCCCGATCTACCACCAACTCCCTGACAGACAATGGAACACCGGAGGAGGCGGGTCCATGGGGCAGGCTCGGCATCACAAGATCGTAAGTACCAGAGAAAGGATCTATAGTTGCTTTCCCTTTAACACCAAGCTCTTTCAAGACGGAATCAATATATTCCACGTCTGCTTCTTCGTTAACCCCGCGAATGCGAATGAGGACATCACTAGAGGAGCTTTTAGAAAGTTGTTGAACGATTTCCGCTTCAATTGCCTGTTGAAGTTGTCTACTGCTCTGCTCCTGGTATACAATGTAGCCCCACTCGTCTTCTTCTGCAGTGGAAGGGCAATCAGGAGTATGGTCGTGAATTGGATGCACCTCGCTAGCTCTGAAGACGAGGCCTGATGCGTCTTCGAGAGTAGAGTAACTTGTTTGGTAAGTCTGGTCCTCTGCTTTATTTTCAATTGAAAACGTAGGCGATTGGATTCCAGTGAAAGAACAATTCATGGTGAAAAAAGCGTGGCCCTGCAAAAGTAGAGAATATAAACAAACAAAAAACAAACTTTATAAACTTTAAATTTCGGGAACAAAATGGAACACTGGATTCGAGCACAGCTCTAATCTGAAGAACGAGGTATCAAACCGAAAACTGGTACGCTGATGACGAAAACAAAGGGTTATTTGTACTTGTAATATCGTCAGCCGCCTAACTGGACACGAAAGTAGTGCACAACTCCAGAAAATAAGAATAAAAAATAAATATATATATGTGTGTTGAGAAGGAAATTAGACCCTTTATGTAGTTCGCGCAGAGGTCAAGTGAGATAAGGAGCACAGGCGATCGGTACACGCGCCATTAATTAAATTTCGCCCCCGGAATAGCCTATGCATATGCGTAACAACTGCGCTGGGTATGCATAACGGCCCAGTCGTGAAATCCGACGTATGCACACCAATCGCCGTCACAACGACTTAGCTAATTGCCTCTTCTTATTTGGGTATGATAGTTTTGGAGGTGGTTTGACCGGTACCCTTTCAGGGGAAGCTATCGAAATTTCTTCAGAGAGAAGGACCTATCAACGGTATATCTAGAGCACGACCTGTCGAGGGTATTTCTCGAGGAGGATTAGCCGAAAGTATTCCGGAGAAGGACATGAACGCTCTTCCAGCATCGCCCGCGTCTACTTCACGTTGATTATATTTTTACCTTGGGTGTTCTTTACAGCGGTGTTCACGTCTGTGAGTATATCCATAGGAGCTTCACGTGGCTTGTATTAGCATCGTCCGGAAGAGATGAGTAAACTGGGTGTAACCGTAAAGTAATAGCCGCTGTTCGGCTCGACCCAAGCAGGGCTGATACTGGCTGGTATCCCCTTGAGCAATCTTTTCGGACAAACCAGCTGAACCTTCAGAATCCGGTTCGCTCCCCCATTCTGAAGACCCAACTGTTTCAGCAGACTGGTCAGATGAATCCAGTTTCCAAAATCCTTTTATCCGGCTCGACCATTTTGAATTTCCCGGTCTGCAAAGAAGTTTGCGATGAGTTGTCACAGATATAATCCGTAATTTTCGTGCGGTTCTTCTCCGACAACCTCAGAATAAAATGAATTCGACTGTGTGTTCATGATCAAACTGTGGAAGCTCAGGATTTAGCAAATATTCTAAGGCCGTTTCATTAATTTCATACCGGATGATGGGGCAATCTTTGATAGTTTTAACCACATCCACAAACGCTTGAGGTAAATCTCATGTCTCTCGAAATCGTTGGTACCATGCGACGCGAGTTCTTAGTAAAAGCAAGGTCTTCAAATTCCAGGCCCGTCCCCCGCACATCTTTCAATTTTCCGGGATAGTATTTTGCCGGAGATATTGCCTCAGAGAGTCAAATTGTTCGCGACTGCGTTGAAACGAAACTAATGCAATCTTATCGAGGTTGCGTCGTAATCAATCAATATTTAGAATGCGGTTACTGCAAAATGGCAAATGATATCTTCCTCGCACTTTGATAAGTTCAAACAAGTCCTCCACCGCAAAGTCCCATACCTTGACAATCGTCAGAGAGTGGCTCTCTTTGTCAATCTTTATCGACGAGGCGCAATCAACGGAGATGAAAACTGCCGCTAACAACAATGTTAACGTCCTGCAGCAATTTTCAGCTGATCCACTAATGCTTGTCTCGTGAAAAAAATGTGGGAAAAAGTATGTCATCTGGGCACGAGCCAAAGTGGATCAATAGTCCAATAGCCGATAAAGTCCGGCTCCTTTCGGAACACCCTCTTTTTCTCCTCAGTTTCCAAGTCGTCACCATACACTGACATAGTCGGTGCAGTGCCCCCTTTCATCGTGATTCCGGTCAGTTCGAGCCTTGTGCCAGCACAGTATACGATCAAGCCCTGTGTTTTCTCATCTACCACGAAATTCCTGAAAGACAAAGGAACACTAGAAGAGGCGACTCCATGGGGTAACCCCCGTATCACCAAATCATAGCTACCAGAGTTAGGGTCTATAGTTACTTTTCCTTTAACACCAAGTTCTTCCAAGTAGAAGTCGATGTTTTCCACGTCCGCTTCCCGGTTAACTCCAAGAATTCGAATGAAGACATCACAAGATGCGCCGTCAACAGTCTGTTTAAATATTTCTGCTTCTATTGCCTGATGAAATTGGCAACTACTATTTTTTTGATATTCAATATACCCCCAGTGGGTATCGTCGTCTTCATTTAACGGGCAACAAGAAAAGCCGCCTTGAACTGATTGTTTTTCTCTAGCTCTGTAATTCAGACCTGGTACTACATTCTCGAAATTGGGGTAGGTCACTCTGTCTTGCAGCCGTGCCATTTCCAGAGGGAAACTGTGGGTTGGTTTCCACTGAAAATTTTTGTAATCCTGATGAAAAAGAATGAACTATTTCTGGATACGAACTGTCGAAGAAATTTGGCCCTAGTTGTATGCATAGGCGATAAGATAAGAACGACAGGAACCGGATCCGCACGCCAGCGCGTCTGATTTGGTTGAATGTCACACCAAAAATAGAAACTTAGCTAGTCGTCGTCATGGGTGAAATTGAGAGTACAAATCCGCCGACAATTGAGCATTTTTGGCTAATGGTGACAACCCAGAGGCCGAGCGCACTTATCTCGCGTGTCTGAAATCGACAGAGCCAAAATCCTGTCGTGAGCTTCATTTTCCTTGTTCACCTGCCAAATTAAATGCTTCAGCAATGCAAAAATTATATCAATAAACTATACTGTTATTTGTCTTCAGCTATTGGGGGAGCGACTTGATTTCCTCTTCATACTAGCCCGTTCTGGAGATGATCCCAGCAATGATGCTTCCGGAGAGGGGCTAGTCGAAATTCGTTCTAGGGGTCTAAAAACTGGCAGATTCGGACAACGGGTTGTCAGGTGCAAAGGG
>JAJLUK010000020.1:92513-109319 GCA_030570055.1 Blastobotrys chiropterorum
AAAAAAAAAAAAAAAAAAAAAAAAAAAAAAACGAATGGGCTATACGAAAAGAGTAATGAGTTTGCTCGGTGGTTTATGAACGACCCTCTGACACACCCATTCAATGGATTGCCTAGTAAACTAATGTTTCAACATTAGCCGGTATAAACTCCATACGGGATTTTCGAGCCGCAAACAACACCCTCTCGGAAATCTATCACCGTTCCCCACTTCGATTACGGATTTGTATTCCGAGATTTTGATTGGAACTATTACAAACCAACGTGATAGTTTATGGCAAGAAATAAGAAAGGGTCTTGCGTGAGGCTGTTTAGAGTCGAGCCGCTTTTGGCCGTGAAAAAAAAAAAAAATAAAATAAATTAAATTAAAAATTAATAAAAAAAATTGGCACCATAGCAGGAATAGCCTCTTAACTATCATAAAAGATGCTATCCTGGGACTAATCAAAGCATTCTATTTGGCAACTACCCGCTTCGAACCTCTGCTTTTCAGGGACCGATCTTGGCACCGGTGCATAAAGCTTATCTTCGAAAATGCGCGCATCACGTGAAGATGTATGTTTCTAGCGAATAAGCTCATCATCCGGAATAAAAGATAATCTGCCAAAATACACTCAGTTGACGCCATACTGGCGTGCTCAAAACGTTTAGAACAGTTGATGGTTCATGTTTAACGGTGACTGTTTTTAAGGGTCTATCTAGTGGTTGATTCCTCAGATAAACAAATGTAAAATCCTTTCGCGAAAAGCTCAGTCCATTCATCCTTACTTCATTGACGGGAGTTAACAGAGAATGGGAGTGGTTAATGCATCGTCGGCATCGTGTTGACTTAGGCCAAGGTGGCAAGATTATCCCTTATTTTGGAACGCACCAACAATCCAACGTTAAGCGGGATGATCGACTCTAATGGCGTTATCCAAGTAGGAAAGTAAAATGGTTTTATTGGATTGCCAATGTGTACGGCTTTCATACTACATAAGGAGGTCCGATTGACCAGGAAATGTACTATTTTCCATTCAAGATTTTTGTGGCGCTCCCCCTTTCAGTATGCAAAAAAAGGATCCTGAATTTTCAAACACTGTGCTTGAAGATGTTTCGAGCAATGTTTCCTCATACAAAGAACACATTTTCCAAGACCCTCAGGTCGCCGATTACTATCGCAGCATTTATCATGAAAATAATTACGAGGGAAAAGACCATTTTGATCCAGATTTTGAATGGAGCCTGTCAGAGGAAAAACATCTTCTCCGCAAAACAGAGTTGCGTGTCACGGGGTTAGCATTTTTCTTGTTTTTCGCGTTGGACATTGATAGAGGCAATCTTGTCAATGCGCTCTCAGATAATATGCTGGATCAACTTGGAATGACCACTAATGATCTCAATTTGGGCAAAACTATCAACCTTATTTTCTTTATTTTGGCTGAAATCCCTGCGCAGCTGATTTCTAAGAAAATCGGATGTGATGTCTGGATCCCATTGGAAATGTCACTATGGTCTATTGTCGCCATGACGCAGGCAGGGTTAAAGAATAGGACAGGATTCTTGGTCACGAGAGCACTCCTCGGTATGCTACAAGGTGGGTTCATTGCTGACGTGAACCTCTGGCTGTCCTACTTTTACACTAGCAAAGAACTCCCTATGCGAATCACCATCTTCTACATTGCAAATCCCCTGACAAAAGTTATCTCATCCCTTCTCGGATACGGCATCATCCATATGGATGGAATCGGCGGACTAGCAGGTTGGAAATGGTTATTTTTGTTGGAAGCTTTGATGACTTTGATGATAGGATGTTTTGCCTTTTTCGCCATGCCACCGTCGCCAGTTCAGACAAAGGCGCCGTGGCGCAAAAAAGGGTGGTATACTGAAAATGAAGAAAAGATCATGGTGAACCGGATTTTGAGAGATGATCCGTCCAAGGGCGATATGAATAACAGACAGGCGCTTGATCTCAGAGCCTTTTTGAGGGCCTTCCTTGATTGGGATCTTCTGCCAATCTACCTTATTCGAACACTGGGCGATGTCGGAGTTGCGCCAGTAGCAAACTATTTCACCTTGTTACTTCGGCAAATGGGGTTTAGCACGTTTAATACAAATTTACTGGCAATTCCACCCAGCATTTTATCAATTATAACGATGGTTGCTCTTAGTTGGTTTGCCGGGAAATTTAAGAATGGGAACGCTCTTGCTCAATATATTCAGTCCCTGTGGTGTATCCCATTGCTCGCGGTTTTGCGATATTGGAGCGGTGCAGAGCTCACTGGCACTGGTAATTTATGGGCAACTTATTCAATCCTGGTATTGACACAGGGGTATCCTATTGCTGAACCGATTACTATTACATGGTGTTCGACAAATTCCAACTCTGTGGGCACACGGGCCATCTCTGCCGCAGTGGTTAATATCTTCTCTCAGATTGGCGGAATAATTGCCAACAACATGTACCGTGCGGATGACGCACCATTATATCACAGAGGAAACTTCCAACTTCTTATGATTGCAATAGGCCAGATTGGACTGATTACAGTTACCATCTTTTACTACAGATGGCGCAACCAGAGACGTGAAAAGAAATGGAATGAGATGACTGTTGAAGAGAAGATTGAATACCTTCAACGGAACAAGAATAACGGTAACAAGAGGCTAGATTTTAGGTTTGCCTATTAAATAGTAGTAGGAAAGAGTGAGTTAAATATGAGGCAGGAGTTTTATGCATACGCGAGAAATACAAGTCTAGGGGTATTGTGCTATCGTGGCATTGTAGGAAGCATTTGGCATACATAAAAGGAAATAAACCCGAACTCAATTTATTTTGCATTTACATATTTATTCAAAAATTCGTTTCGAATGGTCTTTCAGCTCGCGGTGTATAAAGAAAAAACTTGTTTTGGGGTTCGCTCCAGTCCGCGTTTACTCTGTGAACAGTGCGACGGCTATCCCATAAAACCACACTCCTTTCTTCCCATTTAATCTCCAACTGGGCTCCTTTTTTTGCGATTATATCATGCAAAAATTCCAGGAGGTTATCAGACTCTTCTTGATTGTAACCGACAATATTTCGTGTGAATTGACGGTTTACAAACAATGCTTTCTTTTTCGTCACAGGGTGTGTGCGTACTACTGGGTGGACATTCTTCACAGGCTCAGCACTGGTCTCTTTCTTCCAATTCCCTGTACGTTCAGTCTGCCCAGCTGATGAGTGGACAGCTCTGAGCCCATGAAGGCGTGTTTTAAACTCTGGCGAAAGTTCATAATACGGCTCTTGAGTATCTGAAAACAACACTGCGTTGCTGTTATTTGAGGCTTCCGGGAACCCTAGAATGGTTGTTCCTGGAGGTTGAAGCTCGTAGCTCAAGTCGGCATGCCAAGCTGACGAGGGCATGTGGTTCTCACTGAAATGACGGTCAAACGCGTCATCATCCTCTTCATCACTATAAACCATACCTGGCTCTTCCAGTGTACTCGAATACAGATATTCGCCGTCGTAATGTTCAGACCATGTTACGATTTGGTTAAATGCCAACTCTTTGAAATTTTGGTCGCGAAACACCACAACCCCCCTCTCAGCAACATATTCAGCCAAATCATGCTTCGCATCAGTCGAGAGGCCTGCTAGTTGGATACCCCTAATTTCTGATCCAAACTTTGAAGTGAAATTGGTCACTGAATATTTGTCATTTACCGTCAATTCGGATTGGGGGAATCGTTCCTGAACAGGGGATATCCCATAGGGAAATAGTCGAAAATAATTATGATCGGCCCTTAACCCAGGACCAGAAAACTGAGACCCGTGGTAGCGTGAGTAAGTTGTTTTCAAATTCAGGGTTAGTTCATGGTCGGAGAATCCCCGTTTGTCCTTGTCAGTGGGGATGGTCTCTGGCTGTGAGTGCGCACAGGCTGAAGTTATTGCACTGTGGATAGTTTGGGTCGAAAACCGCATTGTTCCACGCCCAAAAGGCCAGAATAACCCCATTAGTTTATATATATCCCGGCTTCCTCATTTTCAAATGTTGAGATATCGTGGTACTATGAGATAACAATGTGCGTATCAATCGCGATAATGGTGCTGATAAGCACGCAACTTTCCGGCAAGTACGCATCAACGCTCCCGAAAATGTGACTTAATATACGCCATAGCAACCAGATGTGCTATGTTTGCTATGTTTACTTTTCCGTTTCGTTATCCTGATTATTCCCACGTTGTATGGATCGTGATTGAGAACTAAATATAGTAATAAGCGTACTACATCTTGTCTTCTCCGGCAACGAATTCTTAATTGTTATGCATAATCCTGAAAAATGAGTCGGCTTCGTGGTATTGAGTCTGTAGAGTCGATTGAGTCGATTGTGGTAAGCATATCCGAGTAATCGTATATCTCATCAGTCGTTAACTAGCCTGTCAAATAGGTTCAGTTGTGTGGGATTCAGTCGGTCGCGGTAAACATGTCCGAACCGTATATCTCTCCAGTCGTTGGTTCCAGCTTGCTGTGCATAACCGACCAACCTTTACAGCATTCGCACCCTTTCGCCGGCTATGCATATAATCTTAAAGTTCTTCTACATCGCCTCTCTACACATAGATAGTTTCAGCAAATCGAGAAAGTATCGCATTGGTTCGTTATGCATACCGTCTTCTCCGAATTTTTGTTAATGGATCGTATATTAATCCGCGCATACTATAGAAAGACAGTTGTCCATTAGTTGCTCTAATTAACATAATGAAACTCCCACGGTGGTGTTCCTTTTACAGAGTTACCGTTACATGTGCTTTCGGATTTGCCCTCTCTTTGGGTATGACTCCAGCTTAATGAGTGTATTGGCGAATGATCAATTCAAGCAACAACTCAGCAATCCGGACGACACTGTTGTTTGCCAGATCACTTCATCGTTACGTTGTGATTGCGTCTCTCTGCTGTCCACTTGCATTGTCGGTACATATGGAGCAGGATAAATACAGTGATTATTGGTTGCATAATTCTATCATTGGAGGCATAGTACAATGCACTTCATATTTCGGTGGGACAACTCATTACTGGTAGATTGGTAGCTGGTTTTGGAAACGGGTTTATAACAGTGGCCATACTAGTATGACAGATTACTCCCTCACATACCGTGGTATATTGAATGGATTGGGAGGCATTCTGGTTTAATGAATCAATTACGGAAAGACGCCCGTTTCATAAGTCGTCCCTGTAGTACTACAAATACTTCTCTCTGGAACCACTTTGGTAACCCCTCCTGTACTGACTGAGTCACCTCGATGGCTCATTATGGGAGGGAGGTATGAAGTGGCCCGGGAGGTTTTGTCTGGGTTTCACAACCGCGTAGGAGAACCAGATAGAGTTAATGCAATCTTCACGAAATTAAAGAGCCGGTTGAATATGAGCATGAATTGGACCTAAAAAGCCTTTTTAAGAGAGGAGATTCCTTGAAGAGCTCACGCAGAATAGTTTTAGATGCAGGAACGCAATTCATGCAACAGTGGGGCGGAATTAATGTAATACTCTACTATGCAACTGTTCTGTTTCAACAATCGCTTGGGTTCTCATCTCCACTGGCTTATATCCTTTCAGCTTGTATCCCATTAAGCGCAACGTTGAGTCTTGCAATTAATAGCTTGTTCGTAATAGACAAGGTTGGGAATAAGCCCCTCATGTTTTGGGGAGCATTGTGGTAGTCGCTCTTTCAATCGGAACCCAGAAAGCATCCATTGTGGTAATATCCTTTCGACTTGTTATGGCACGTGGTGGATCGTTCCATCCGACTGAAACCAATTCACTACAGTTTCGTAACACTGGTGCTGCAGTTGCTACGGCGATAAATTGGATATTTAACTACGTGACCGTCTTAATCACTCCATCTGATGTGGCGAATATCGCGTGGAGGTACTATATCATTTACGCCGTTATGAAATTTCTTTTCATCCGTTAATCTATTTTTTTTCTACGAAGAGACTGCTGAACTGACTCTAGAGCGGATTAACGCCCTATTCGAAAGCTCTCACGGAAAAAAAGGTTGGCACGAAATTATACCCTTCAATCATTGTAAGAGTTTGCCTTCAAATCATTTAGATGAAAAAGCACATGATTAATTCGTGGAATATTCGTGTCTCATAAACGGCCGGCCATATAGACTTTGGATGATCCTGTTGATTCTTTCATCCATCACCATGCTCTAGATAAAATTGTCAAAGTAAGGAATATCAGTACCACCTAGCTGATCATTTAGCATTGCATAAAGTTCATCTAACTCATCATTGTTGTTCGGGGCCACGTCTATTTGGTTTGGAAGCAACTCAAAGTTTGGCTCCTCACACCCTTTTTTTACTGAATGAGAAACCTTGTCATGGATCATTTCGAGTATTCTAAGCGACCCGCTGGCTGAATGTACTAATATCTTTTGTCCTCGAAGATACTGCAAAGCCATTTTCCAAGCAATCCCCATAGTCTCAAAGTCCAGTAATTCATTCAACGACGGCTGAAGTTTGGCAGCCAGTAACACAGTGGCCGCAGTGTAGATGTAGTATACTCCATACCATACAGCTGGAATGTCGTGTACTTCTCTACGCTCAAATATCAGTGTTATCAATCGGATACTAGCATCCACACATTTCTTTGCTGCAGTTCTTTGAATCGCACTTCTCAAATCATCTTCTCCACGGTATAAAACGCCGTTTGGAAATAGCAACGGCCGGTAGAGCATAATCTCCACGTGCAGATATCGGGCTAGTAAAACATTTTTCTGCCGTCGCCTGATAAATTCTACTTTTTCGTCAATAGAAGTTGTGACATCTAAATTCGGTGGCAGCTGCTGTCTGAAATTAGATAGCATCTCTTCAATCTCCAAAACAGACTTAAATAGGCCGGTAGTCCCAGTTTTTTCATTTTCTGGGGCACCGGCGTCATAAAATGACTTGAGGATGTGCCCGAGTATTTCATAGAGCTTTATTGCGTGTGTGAAAAAGAGAAGGAGTGGGGATGGCGCCGAAGGTTCTGGAGTCAATAGCGAACGCTCAGTTATATACTCATCGTCTAGTGTCAGAGGATGATCGACTCCAAACCCTTGAGTGATCATCAAAGGACGACCGAAGGTAGTGGATACTATTCGATCCATCACTATGCACCCATACCACAACCTGCGACAGAGTTGCTGTTCAATCAAGCTAGGACGGTTTTTAATATGGCAGTTTCGATGTAGTCCTTGGGTTTGTGCCACCCGGATTAAGAGCCCAGTAATGTTCCAGCACGCGTTTGCTCGTTGTGTGGCTTGAAGGAATTTGGCGACGAGTAAAAGAGTCTGTAGCATTGCCAGGGAGGATTCATCACACGTATCGATATGCAGCCGTTCCATGGTCCGTTCAAAATATTTCTCCGCAGTGTGGTCCTTTGAATCATCATCTCCGCCTATCGATGTAATGCATCCTAATGCAAGGACCAAGTTGAATACGCAATAAAAAAGCTGGTCATCTGTCCGATCTTCGTCATTCTTACTCCACATTGTTTCGTAAAGCGCATAGAACGACGGCTTATGTACAAACGGGTATATGGGGTAGGAAAAGGTAAAATATGCGTCAACATACGCGTCAGCGACTGATTTTGGCGGTATTATCCAGTCCCTGTTTGTGCCGTAACGTTGAAACTTGGATTGACCCGGATAAGTATGACGTTTGACATGATTGTAGGGGGTACGCCTAGACATGTTGTCCTTGTCAGCGATTACGGCGGCCCTGACCAAGTTCATAAAGGATACAGCGGAGGAATTGCCATAATAATCAGTATTTGAAGCATTCTGGTCTCGAGGGACGGAACTCGCTCCCATGCCATCAGGAACTTCAACGGTCTCTTGGGCTGTAGAGGGGTAGTTGTAATCTATCCCTCGAGGCGGCGATTTGACTTCACTCTCTTGGTACTTGGCAGGATCTATCGGTGGATATGGCGCAGAGCTTTTGCTAGGTACACCTCCCGGTATGTTCTCTTCCAACATGCGTTCAAGGTTTCTCACATATTTGGAGCTGTACCTGGTTCTTTCCTTTTGCGGATATTGGCATGACAGTCCTTTGTCATGACAACGGGTGCAGCACGGTTTTTTTCCGTCACAACGAACCTTACGGCTTCTGCAACGGGTGCATGCCAGATACACGCGGTTCCGTTTCTGCTCTTTGGCTACTGAGTGATTTGATCCCTCGCTCATCAGTCATTCGGGCTAGTACTGCCGAGCTCGGTCATTTTGTCCCAACTTTCGGTTAGCGCTTTCCGAGGGTATAGTGGCTGTGGCGTAGCTAAGTTAGCCATGGTATTATCACTATTAATACTTGTTGTAACAAAGAGTAGACAGGAGGTTTGACTATTCCAGTTTGAACCTAACGATATTGCCAAGTGTGTACGGTAATGGCTGCTATCGCCAGCATTTGGTACAGTAATTGGAACTTTGATATATCCCAACGATAGTGTATATATACAGTTTTGCAGTGCATAATGGAACAGCCGGATTGGGAAGCATTTCGTCGATATTTACTGAAAACGGCTGTATTTCCACCAGATTCTTAACTCCTTTTCTTATCGAGCTAGGCATAAATGGAATCCCAGTTCTAAAAACGTCAGTTGCAACAATGTCTGGGTATTCCTCGTGAGGTATTTGCAGAGTTTGATGAAAATACATAGGGTTATTTCTGTTCCCATTCCAGACATGGCTTATAAGTATACAAACCTTACTGACAGTTGCCGAAGTACTATTCATTTTAGTCTATTTCTTTCAATTCCGTTGCAAATTATCAGCCACAATCCATGTTGGAGCTTATTGCGTAGAAGAAAGTTTGCCGAACCCTCTTTAGCCTTCTTTCCCCAATTGAGTTACATGTGTTATCGTTGGACTCGGTTGCTATATATATCCGCAGCTTAAATCTTCCTGACCCCGCCCAACCTTATCCTGAAGAGTGAGTGCAGCCCGCTTCTGTGATATCGCTGGATCCACCAGTGCAAACGTATCGCAGCTTGGCCGGGACAGTCAACGGTATGCATATTTCCTGAATGTTTCAGCCATATTTGTACCTGAGAATGTTTGTGGCCGTTCCTTGTATGCACAAGTTGTTGGATCGGGTCTGGAATCCCTCTAGTGCGGCAGCCGTCGAATAGAGTTTGCCAAGCTCTCGTGGTCTCGAGTTTATCTGCCATCTGATGAGCTCCTTGGTCCGTTTAGGGGTGTGTAGCCTCCGGCGGCTTCTTTTTTCTCCGAAAAGAAGCGAAAAAGGTAGCTCTGCGAGGCCAGGTGACTACGTAGAATCTGGGATTAGCATGGAATATCATTGATCAATTATGCCAGATATTTCAACAATATAGAAAGCTCATCGGAATCCGAGTCCACACGTCATCAAAGATGAGTTATTATTTCGGATGACTCCGAAGACACCAGGACTCCGGGGAATTCTGGTACTAGCGGCCCAGCCCAGACCTAACGTGACGCTGTGGCCGAGGACGCACGCCCCAGTTGCTAATTTTAAAGCATTCCGCCCATCACAGCCCTCAGCAGCATGGGTTCTCGACCGTCGATCAGAGAGTGCGCACGATCGCCGGCAAGTTCCACCGAAATGGTACCCCTGAACAGTTGGGGCAAACAAAGCGGGAGGCCGCCTCGATCCTTCCGCTCCTATAGGTTTATTTATGGAAGTCGCCGCCTTCGCCAGCAGCGAGCCCAAAGCCCGTGACCAAAGCCCAGCATTGTCGATCCCGCCTCGGCTTGGCCGGAAATAGTAACCCACTCGTATGCACATTGCTACGTCCCGGTCCTTGGGATGGGACATACCATCCCAACCTGTGGGATATGCATGTTTCTCGTAGTATTATCATCACCGTTACGAACGGAATCGGGTTCTCTGAACACAATACTCATTGTGGCGAATGCGCACTGGACACGGGTGTTCGTCGGACTTGTTTTGTTTTTTTTTGTTCGCCTTTTTTTTCTGTAGTCATGTCCGAAACAAATCCAACTTCGCTCCTCTGCTTTGCTAAGATCTTTGCTAATAATAATTGTTCCAACTCGGTCCCGCCGCACAGTTGATTTTCAGCCATTCTCAAACACCCTAGATTGGCACGGTACACGGACTCAGGAGAGACCGGCCGCAATGGGAAGTGGGAAGCAGCAGCTCAGCACATCATCAATGTGGGCTCTCGCTTGGCAACTTCGAGTGCCCATATTCGGCAGCTTGTGATAGCGCCATTTTTCCCCCAGATTGGGTCCACAGCCGCACTGTTTATACGATCATTTTATGGGGGAGAGTTGACTACCTCGGTCCGAGAAGCAGTGGCCACTGCCAACATGAAAAAGAGTCAAAAAAAATAACGGTCACGTTCAAAACACAGACGATCAGACTGGTGTGAGACTGAGACGTGTTTGAAAAAAAAAAAAAAAAAAAAAAAAAAAAAAAAAAAAAAAAAAAAAAAAAAAAAAAAAAAAATTTGCACTGATCGGGAGCCAGTGAGACAGAGAAAAGATGGCTTTCTGGCCCTTTGGGACCAATGAAAGAGGAAATAAAAACGTTGCTTTTGTCTCACCTTGCTTTTGGCGCATATGCGCTGATCGGCAACCGTTACGTTTGTGTCAACGTCTTTTGGTCGAAACCAGAAGGCGATCGGACGATCGCACCCCGATAAGGAAGGATGTCTTATGTCAGGGTTTCAGTCCGGGGAAGATCGCACCGAAAGGGGCAGTTAGGAGAGGAATGTGTTTTCTTTTTTTTTTTTTTTTCTATATTATACACACATACGCATCGTCATCATCTCTAAAAAAAAAAAAAGAAAAACAAAATATAATAAAACGTTCGTAAGCATCGTCTCACTCTATATGCAAATCCCAAAATAATAGTGGTGTCGGTAATATTGTATCATTCATAATCATGCATTTTCTTGCTCGTGCTGCAGCTGCTGGTGTTGCTGGAGCTGCAGCAGGAGGTTTGTGTCGTCTCTGCATTGTCTCAAGTGGCGGGAAACCAGCTCGTACGTGAACAGGGTCACCGCGGACGACGGAACGGCCCTAAACATGTTGGTGCCCAGTCCGGCGTAGAACGCTCGCCAGCCTTCCTCCAGCAGGATCGTCCGTGCCGTGGTCAGGATGCCTCTATACTTGAGCGTGCCGTTCTTGGGCTGGATCTGGTTGCGGGTCCGCACAACCTCGTGCGGGTATGTCAGGGTGGACGCAATTACTTTGGACAGGCCCGACGAGAACAAGATGCCCACGTTATCCACCAGCTCCGACCGGCCCTGGGACGTGAACGACGTCTTGAACCGTTCGTAGAGCGGGAACTGCACCGCCACGTGACTGAGGCCCAGCAACGCCGGTCCGAGTCCAGAATAAAAAACCATGAGCCCTTCCTGCCGATACATTGTGCGGAACGCATCAACCGTGCCCCGATAGAACCAGGCAGAGTTTTTGTTCTGGGACATGAGCCGCGTCTTGACCACCCAGATTGGATTCGTCACCAATGTGGAGGATGCGCCGGCAATCAGGGCCGAGCAGATGTGTGTCAGATAGCTGTTGGGCGAGTTGATGAGACTCTTTGACTTTTCATATAGCAGGAAATACACCGTCCACGTCGGAATGTAGCCAATGACGATGGGCACCACGCCGCGGTAGAGTCCGCGCACGCCCTCGTCACGAAAGATGACCTGGATCGTGCCCACGAGGCCAGAATATTTTTTGGAAATCTTGGTCGTATCAATCTTCTTTTGCTTGTTCTTGAGCAGCGCCCCAAAGCCCCCCTGGGCCTGCAGTCTCGTCTTGGCCACGTCCAGCGGACACACCGCCACCCCGGACCCGACCCCAGCCAGCGCCCCAGAGAAGGCGTTGATGTTGTCGTTGGACATTCGGGCCAGATAGTAGTGGTACCAGCTCAGATGCACTGGCGGGAAGCTCTGGACGTGCGCACACTTGTCGTTGTTCATGTTATCACCCGAGGACATGGCGCCCTCCTCAAGCAGCACTACGTCTTCTTCAGACATTTATCATTAACACTGTGTCGTTCCGTCGTCTTCTTCCCCCAGAACTGAAAGCAAAAATAGTGAAAGGTGAGTTCGTCCCTCTCAAAAAGTCCCAACGTTGGGACCAATCACCACTCACCGTCACACACCCGCACAGTAAAAGCAAAAATGAGCGATGAGTCTGCGCTGGAGGAGGTCAAGGAGCAGCTGAAGCAGCTCATCGAGACGCAGATCGAGCTCGGCATCATCATCCACGACTTTGAGGCCACCGTCGAGGGCAAGGAGGGTCTTTTGGAGCGCGTCAACACCATGACGACCCAGTTTGAGCGCCTCAACCAGTCCAGCTACAAGCTCCGCGACAAGACGGTCCCCCTCGACATTGTCGAGTACATTGAGAACGGCCGCAACCCGGATGTGTACACACGCGAGTTTGTCGAGCTGCTGGCGAAGCAGAACCAGTACGTGCACGGCAAGATGCGCGGCATGGACCAGTTCCGCTCCATTCTCTCCACCCAGATCAAGGACGCATACCCGGATCTCGAGGCGGCCATTAACGACGTAAACGAACGTACAAAGTTTTAATTTATTCCTGTTCCATTGTTTTCCCAAAGTGGCGTCCGGTGTGGCTGGGCACATCTCCCCCTTTCTCCGATTTGGGTGTCCCGATATCCTGATTCGGCCAGAACAAAGCCTTTGTTCCCTCTCCGCATCCGGCTGCTACCTCTTGACCCGCCTCCCATCGCCCAATTGGGCGTCTGTGTGTCGAGAAAGGAAGTCGTTCGGTGCAGCTTGACCTTCGGAGGTGAGTGTATGCCCTGCGGGCGGCCTTCTTTTCTAGAAAAGAAGCAAAAGCACTGGTGAACGCTTCTCCGCGCAGCGGAGCTACCTTTTTTGCTTCTTTTCGGAGAAAAAAGAAGCCGCCGGAGGCACTACAGCCCCTTAGAGACTAGGACCTGATCCTGCGCCCTATTGGGAGGAGGCAAAAGCGTAGTTAGGCGTATGCATTCATTACAAATTAGACATTAATTACAGGGTGAGAAGATTATGCAAGCTTGCGCTCATGGTCGGGGACTGTTTTGGGGGACATTGCCCGCATGTGCATCGTGTCCGGGGACGGGGTTGCGGTTCGAGAGGCCGACTTGTGCTGGGTGACCTTGGGGAAGGCGGTTTCGAGACGAGGCAGCTCAATGTAGGCCTCCTCCTGGTCTTCGCCCGTGTCGATGGACTTGCGTAGCTTGACGGGCTTGGAAATGCCCGTTTCAATGTAGTCGTAGGACCATCGACCAAACTTGTCCTTCTGGACGCGGGGCAGACAGGTGAGCTTGACCACGTAGAAGACGGAAAACGAGAGGGCGGCGCCGCCAATGAGGTCGACAAAGTAGTGGTGGGTGAGGTACATTGTGGACCACCAGATCCAGAGCACGTAGGAGAAGAAGAGGCCCGTGAACCGTGGGAACAAGTGGGACAGAAAGAGCGCCTCCATGACGGCAAAGCCGGAATGGAGGGACGGGAAGGCGCCGAAGACCAGAGGAGACGCTTCAAAGCCGCCCGTGTAGAGATTGAGTCCGAGGAGCTTGTCGATGCGGGTGAGGCCACCGGCGTTGCCGGGCATGGCGTAGTTGGCCGGGTCGAGTCCGTGGATGCGCTGATACCAGGGGGCAGCAGTGGGGAAGAGGATCTGGATGAGCACGCCCGTGGTGTTGGCCCATCCAAAGGCAAACGCAAAGCACGGCAGGGTCGAGGGTGGGCCAAAGACGAAGCAAACGGCGGCCACGACAAATGGCGAGCCGTAGTGCACTAGCCCGTACGGGATCCACGCCAGCAGGTCCAGGGCCGGGTGGGTGAAGGACGCGAGGACCTCCGACAGGTCGCCGCCATAAAAAATAGTCTCCAGTGCGGGCAGCACCCGCACGAAGATGGACGGCCGCCATTGGGCCGGAATGAATCTGTTGGAGTAGAACAGAATCAGCCACGTGAAGATGGGCATGAACGGCAGCCAGAACTGGCTGGTGATGGGGATGGTGACGAGCGTGAGCATGAGCAGAATCACCGCCGCCCGTATCAGCGGGCTCGGCTCCACCATGATGCAGAACGAGAAGATGAGCAGCGGGATCATGACCAAGTACTGGATGTCCCACCGGTTCCACTCGTGGTTGCCCAACCGCTTGAACGTCACCCGAAAGTCCCACGCCCGCTCGAGACGACTGAGCGTCCCGCCCGGGGTGGCATCGGCCAGAAATATCGCCTTCAGTCGCTTGATCATTTCGTCTTGGTGTGTGGCTGCGTAGTTGCGGGAGGCGTTATATATATACGTGAGGGTGTCGTGTGGTGTGTATTATTATTATTTTTTTTTTTCGTCCTCAGGCGCGTGCCCTCCTCTACGGCCCCCTTGTATTTATATTATGGCCTCACCAGCAACATCCCGGTCCTCCCGTCTGCTCGCCCCGTGCGGCGCAGGAAAATTTTTTATCGCCCACTGTCTTACCCTGTCTCACCGGCCCGGTCCTGGTTCCGGGCCCCCGGCCACTTTGTCTCCGACCCTCCGACGTCACGTGCTGGACCCTATCCATCGAGCGTCTAATCCTCTCTCCGCGGAGCGGAGACACCTTTTTTGCTTCTTTTCGGAGAAAAAAGAAGCCGCCGGAGGCGACTCACCCCCGGAGGGTTCTAGGGGGTGGGTGTATGCCCTGCGGGCGGCCTTCTTTTCCAGAAAAGAAGCAAAAGCACTGGCTCACAGATCTTCTTCGCGTGTCGGGGCTTCAAAGTCGCCGGACGCGGAAGGTTCTAGGCCCTCTTTTGCAGGAGAGAGGCGACAGTGCTCGAGCGTGGGGTTGAGGCGAAGCTGTGGTGCCTTTTGTGCTTACCCATCAGGGAAGGAGAGGGAAAAAATGTCGTCGTCTAGGGCGGCCGGCAGCAACAGCAAATATATATATGGGTCGTTCGACGAGGTCACGTGATGCGGGGCACGATAACGATAGAGTGACAGGTCACAGTGTGAGAGGTGGGGGGAGGCCGCTTGATAAACTTGACACGTATGCATCATCGTCGTTACGAGTGCGTCTTTCTTTCGTCCAGCTAGCTGTCCGGATGCAGTACTCAGCGGGGAGGATGCACCGTTTCATCTTCGCTATCGCCAGTGTAAGCTGTAGCGATGATCTGAAGATCGCGGGATGGTGCTGGCCACTCACGTGCACGCTACGGACCGGCTATAGGAAGGAGAAGCAAATGCGCTATCCAACCCTCCGGTGTTTTCTATAAAAGAAGCAACAGCATTGGTCAATGGCCTCGGGGGGGGGGGGGAGTATGCCCTGCGGGCGGCCTTCTTTTCTAGAAAAGAAGCAAAAGCACTGGCTCACAGATCTTCTCCGCGTAGCGGAGCTACCTTTTTTTGCTTCTTTTTCGGAGAAAAAAAGAAGCCGCCGGAGGCGCAAAAGCCACCGGAGGGTTGTGTATAGACGGTCCTCTGTTCTCGAATCAGATCTAGATCTAGACGCACTGGGGACTTGCCAGCCGCATGATGTTGTGGGGGAGGAAGTTGACAGTGTTCCGTTTTGGGAAATATTATTTTTGGACCGGCGTCTAATTTTGAAATATAAAAGAGGGCCCGTTCCCACCCTTTTTCCTTTTTTTTTTTTTTTTCTCCTCCCCAGAGACGGAGGCACGTCTCTCACTGGTCTCAGGACATCCTGCACACACTAGCCGTAGTCTTCGGACAATTTCTCAGTACGATGCAGCGTCTAATGGTTCCAGTGAGAGATATAGGCCACTGTCTCTGGCGATAGCAGCCACCGGTCATCCTGACCCCGTGCACACACAGCCACCGCAGTCTTCGGACACCAATTCTTGTCCCTGTGCACTGGTGATGGGGGATCATCGGCTCAATTCGCCCTCCGGCCTTATTCCTCCTCCTACTGCCGGAGCCTCAGACCGTCCTCCGTCTTCGGACACCAATTCTTGTCCCTGTGCACCGGTGGTAGAGGGTCGCCGGCTCTGGGCCCTTCCCCTACACTTTTGGCCGTACACCTACTACTACTGCTGCTGCTGGCTAATGCCTTGCGGAGACATCTCAACCCTCCGGCGGTGGGTATGCCCTGCGGGCGGCCTTCTTTTCTAGAAAAGAAGCAAAAGCACTGGAGCTTCGCAGAACTACCTTTTTTGCTTCTTTTCGGAGAAAAAAGAAGCCGCCGGAGGCAACACGTACCCCCTAGGCCTAGAATCCTCCGGGGGCGGATATGCCAAAAGCACTGGTGAGCTTCGCAGAACTACCTTTTTTGCTTCTTTTCGGAGAAAAAAGAAGCCGCCGGAGGCACACACCCACCCGCAGAGCCGTTACTAATGCCGCAGAGCGGGCGGAGACTAGCCCACGCCGGAGAAAACGATGCCGCCGGGATTTGGGTGCCGTCAGCCTCGCCGCCCCACCGGACTAACTGCGGGCCCTGTTACGTCAGCAAGAAAGAAAAAAAAAAAAACAGCGGCCGACGCCGCGGCAGCCGCTACCCGTCGGGGCGCCGCGCCGGTCCGAGGAGGGACCGTAAAGCGAGGCCAGCGGACGTACGTAGGAGAGGAGGACGTAATGCGTACGAATTCCGATCCGATGGGATCTCTGGGCCTGAGGCGGCCGCTGGATCTGGCGAAGGAATCGGCCGCAGCCTATTGTTCGCTGTGCCGCCTGTGATCGCAGAATAAAGAAGAGCATGTCTACCCTGAGTACTGTCTTTGCACTAAGTAGCCAGTGGCGACAATAGTACGCATTTCTCACTGCCGCACTGGTGCGATTGCGTACTCCGTCATTTGATGGTTTCTTTTGATAACACGTTTCTTTTTGCACCCAACGTCAT
>JAJLUK010000020.1:109419-187584 GCA_030570055.1 Blastobotrys chiropterorum
TTTTTTTTTTGGTACCACAATTTTTTTATACCCCCCTCCCCCTTCCCCCCCCTTTTTTTGGTACTATATAAGCGTCTCCAGCCCTGACTTTGCTGCCACTTTTTGCGCTCCCACTATGACGACCTTTGACACGGACACGACCATGGGCAACACCGGCGACGATGGCCGCGACGGCCAGCGTGCGTCTGCAGACGCTGCGGGCCAGCCCCCTTCCGGTGGTGCTGATGCCACCACTGCTGCCACAACTGCGGCCACCACCACCACCACCACAACCGCCACTACTACAACAACAACAACAACTACTACTACAAGCACCGCGCCGCCTATTAAAAACTCTGCAAATACCACCAAACGACACCGCATCCGATCCCGATCCATGCCTAATCTCATCTATTACGACCCCTGCTCCAAGATCCACAAGCACCAGCACCAGCGGTCTGGTGGCGGGAGCGGAAGCGGCTCCAATAACGAGATTATTCTGAATCCGAAATATTTATCCACCAGCAACCTGCCGTCGCCAAAGACGGGCTCAAGCACCAAATCCAAGCATCATCACAGACGCCATTCGCCGTTATTACCCCCGACCACAAGCTGTCCCAACGCCCCGATACAGCCACCACCAGTAAACTCACAGTCGCTGAGGGAAATCGATCTCCAGGAAATCTTCAAAAACCCACAACTCCGTCACGACATCATCTTCGACCCACAGCTCCAGTTCCGACCGAATATGGACGGCGAACGCGGCAAGCGCAAGCGACTGCTATCGGAAAAATACTGGGACTCCATCGTGGCCGAGTTTGAGCATCTCTCCGCATCCAACGGCAACAATCTCAAGCCAAACTCCAAGCTGCCGCTGCTCTTCCACACCCTGCGAGATATCCTGCTCTCCCTGCTCCCGCTCAAGGATCGCAGCTATGTCGACTCGATACTCGACCCAGATCTCGTCATCCAGCAAATCCGCCATTGTGCTCTCGACTTTTTATCCCTCGCCCAGTGGCTGGCGGGTGTATTTAAGGCCCATTGCGCGCCGATGCGCGACTCGTGGGTGGACCAAATGGTTTCCCGCATTGAGCTGGGGATTGAAATCAAGTCTGCACGTCGTCTTGTCGAAGGCCTGCGCATGACGTTTGCCATTCTCGAGGCGATGAAGCTGGACGTTGCGAATCACCAGATCCGCACCCTCCGGCCCATGCTCGTGGACACGGCCATTGACTTTGAGCAGGACTACTACACGCAGATCATGGACAAGGGCAAGCTCAGTCTGACGGACTCGCTCGACTGGTACAAGCACAGTCTGGAGCGGTTCAAGCAGTCGTCGCTCCATGCGCACCACAAGGACGTGAACCGATGTGGGTTCATTTTCGGTCTGCTCAAGCTGCTTTCGTGCTCGTCCCAGGACATTGTGAGCGAGTTTCCGTCATCATTTGGCTTTGACTTTTCGCGGCTGGCCTCGTTCCGGGCAGAGCTCCGTCGAATCGTGTGTCTGCATCTGTGCGTCTGTCTGTACCAGCAGATGCTCCACGCCCGATCCAACGGCGACGTGTCCAAGACCAAGCCCCATCTGCACAAGGACAAGATTTCCAAGCTCAAGCAGGATCTGCTCGCCATCATTGAGGATTCGCTGGGCAACTCCAAGTGGACCAAGAACACGCAGCTGATCGCACTGGAGATTTCGCGTCGAGTGCAAGTGGCCCTAGGCGGCTCTGCCGTCCCAGACGCTGCGCTCGTGGACATGGCCTATGGCTGGTTGTCCAAGCACCTCCAGCCCAAGTCGGACGTGTATCGACTGTTGGAGCAAAAGACCGCCACCTCCCTCTACGAGACGCTCTCCAAGTCCATTTCGGTGTTGTCTCCTCTCGACTCGACCAACACATGTTCTAATAGTGTGTCGTCTGCCGCTGGAACCACCACCACCACCACCACCACTGCCACTGGCCCAGTGGACCCAGAGCTCCTCTCGTTGGCGGACCGCATCCTCGTGCTCGTCCGGTTCCATTGGGGCGTGTTTGGCAAGTTCTACGTGGCCTACCTCTCGTACGAGCAGGGTGCAACCAAGCTCGACCCGACCTCGCAGTCCTCAGCCTGCATGCTCGCAGCCACGCTGCCCCAGGACAAGACGTCGGACAACGATGACGAGGACGACGATGTCAAGCGCCAGCTGGCGGCCCAGATCCGCCACCAGTCGTCCACGTCGACCTGTTAATTTATTAGTTTTTTATGAATAGATATGAAATACATTGCATACTGACCCTGAGAAAGAGATGGTCGGCCTCCCGCGAGAGAGAGAAGACTCATCGCCATCAACGTCACAGACCCACTTCCCGTAAATCCCAACTGGGTGGGTCTCCGGTTCGGCGCGTCTCAGTCTCGCAACTTGTTTTGCTCTGGGCAGTCTCCACCGTATCCACAACACGCCTTCGTCTCCTGAGACAGGCGGGCCGTAGTTACCGTTGTTTCTGCTTCTTTGGCATGTGGGTTTACTGGTTGGATTCGGGCCGTGCGGCTCGTGCGGCGATGGGGGTTCGTTATAGGAACCGTAAGGAGTGAATGTATAGGAGAGTTCCTGTGTATACGTATACATAACTGTCGCATGCTTCGCGAAAGGAGGCTGTCGTGCAGTCAATGTTGATTAATTATAATCTCAACTGACTCGCTAGTCGTGTCGGCACTGGGGTAATAATAGGGTGGGGCGTCTTATCTAACGCATCACCGATAAGCCCCAACCTGCACACATAAAACCCGCCACGTGGACCTCTACACTCTCTCAAATCTATACGCTCCCCTACATCTTCCCTTTAACCTATGCACACCGCCATGAAGCGATATATGCTACATGCGCCACTTCTGCCTCACACTCGGCGGTCATAGGGGGTCGTGGTCGCCTCCGGCGGCTTCTTTTTTCTCCGAAAAGAAGCAAAAAAGGTAGCTCCGCTACGCGGAGAAGAGCTGTCAGCCAGTGCTTTTGCTTCTTTTCTAGAAAAGAAGGCCGCCCGCAGGGCATACTCGTCCGCCGGAGGGTTCTGGGTCTAGGGCGGAGAAGATCTGTGCTTTTGCTTCTTTTCTAGAAAAGAAGGCCGCCCGCAGGGCATACACCCACCCCCCTAAACCCTCCGGGGGTGTGTCGCGTCCGCGGAGAATCTGGCCGCTGAACACACCTCTTGGTCTCGTCGAACCCTCAGAATGGATTGTGCTGATACGACGATCTGCAGTGGCCAGCCTATCGGGACACCCCCAAATGCCAACCCCACAACAAGACCCCAACACTGCGACGATACGGAGTGGCCCCTAGCCACAGCGACGTCACCGGACGCTCGGTGGAATCTGATTGACACGCTGCAGACGCACACACCCTTGTCGGTGGGTCACGAACAGGGGTGTGGGCCGCTGGATTCTCCGACTAGCACAACCGCACAAACCGCGTGGCACTTGAGTAAGGGGGCCGGAGAGGATATTATCCTCGTTTCATGTACATTTCTGAGAATTATTTCCGGCGGTTACCCTGCCAGCGAAGGTTTTGCTCTGCGACCCCTTGGGCTGGCTCAGACACGAGCGGCCAAACAACAAAAAACCGAAAACAACAAAAAAAAGGGGGGATCGTCTGGCCGTTCTAATTCTGTGGACTCTTTTTGGGGCTCGTTTTCTTTTTTTTTTTTTTTTTTTTTTTTTTGTTGTTTTTTCTGTGCTGTTGTCTACCACCCAATCTTTGCTGCTCCTGCTCTCCCACCCAAGAGGTAATGTCTTTTTTCAACAGTTTCAGGTAAGCTACACACACCACACACCACACGCACCAAATGCTAACGTTTCTCAGAGGCTTTGGCCGGTCGTCGCGGCGGAACAAGAACGAGGTGATGAGCGGGGCCAACTCGTCGTCCACGTCCATCGACACGACAAAGTCTGCGTCGTCGTCGTCCGTGGTCGGCAACCAGAAGCCGCTGTTCATGTGCCAGCCCTATGTGCGCACGTCTCTGGTCAAGGGCTCGTTCCAGACCATCGTGTTGCTGCCCAAGTACGTGGATCTCGGCGAGTGGGTCGCGCTCAACCTGTTTGAGTTCTTCACCTACCTCAACCAGTTTTACGGCGTTCTGGCAGAGTTTGTCACCCCTCAGACCTGCCCCACTATGAATGCTGGTCCGGGCGTCAACTATCTGTGGATGGACAGCGACAAGAAGGCGGTCCAGCTCCCGGCAAACCAATACATCGACTACACGCTGGCGTGGATCTCTCAGAAGTTCGATGATCAGGCCCTGTTCCCGACCCAGCAGGGCGTGCCGTTCCCGGCCCAGTTTATGGGCGTCACTCGCAACATTTATCGTCAAATGTTCCGCATCTTCGCCCACATCTACCACAACCACTTTGACAAGATCATCCATCTGTCGCTGGAGGCCCATTGGAACTCGTTCTTTGCCCATTTTGTGTCCTTTGGCAAGACTTTCGATCTGGCCGATCCCAACGACCTGGCCCCGCTGGGCCAGCTCATTGAGGCGTTCGAGGCCCAGGGTAAAATTACCTGTTGATTTGCATTTAATACATTAGAATACCTTCTCCAGCTGCACGCACCCCGGACGGTTCTCCGCGAAGCGGAGCTACCTTTTTTGCTTCTTTTCGGAGAAAAAAGAAGCCGCCGGAGGCGACACACCCCCGGAGGGTTCTAGGGGGTGAGTGTATGCCCTGCGGGCGGCCTTCTTTTCTAGAAAAGAAGCAAAAGCACTGCGAAACATTGTAGGACTGCTCTTTTTTTCGAAGACAACGAAACATCACGAGGCTACTGGCTGACGGACATTACAGTAGTCAAAGGCAAAGGTTTATCTCAAATTTGGTGTACGTGTGGGGAGTTCATAGCAGTGTTTCAGCTCTTGGATGAGTCCCAGCTTTTACATGCACGGTACGCATATGCATATAATATTTAGGTTGTTTTACAATTGCCGCCACCGTTTATTCTCGGGTATGGATAGTTTGGTAATGTGAATATGCATGGGTATGCTTTTGAATACGTATATATGCATTTAAAGTGCACGTATGCATATATCCTAAGGAGATGACATGCAGATCAAAAATGATATGCATATGTACGTGCAGATCCCGAAGAGACGATGTATGCATAGTGCCATTATGAACATACGCCATCTGCATACTCATTCTCTGGGCCACACTTTCAGAGAAGAAGGGCACTGTGAGCTAGCTGTGAGTCGGCAGGTCGTATGCACATGAGGATTTTACTAAAGGTCTACCGTGCAGAAGCCGGTTTTAACATTCTCATAATTTTATGAATATTGAGGCGAGAAATAAGTATTCAAAATCCAGTTGATTAAGAGAGCGTTCATCAGGTTTCGAGAATACCATGATGCACGAGACATTATGGGTGGAGTTATCAGCCTTGGAGCCGTTTGCCATTGTTCAATGATATAAGATTTCTAGATACTTAACCAATTTTGCTACCATCACAGCATTCCCTCTCTTCGTTATGCATCGAGATACAATTCTCAACCTTGACGTACGAACCGCGTATGCGTCTTAAAGAACCTACCTTTCTGCGCCTTTTCGAGACAATCAACTCCATTCTCTCGACGCGCCCCTAGAAACGATGCGAAAAGACAGGGCCACCAACGGTCAGTGCAATTATTCGTATTAATTAAATTACATATGTACAAAAGCCATCAACTGAAGAAGTACTCACTGTTTCTCAGTTGTTGGACATCAAAGGTACCCTTCGACGGCACCTCTGGAATTCTAAGTGGGACCAAAATAGACATGAGTTTCGCATCGCGTTTAGTGGAACCAGCATACTCGGCCATCGTGGCCATGGAACCAGATCCGAGATCCTCTTCTTCTATCTCCTGGACTTGGAACACGTCAGCCCCAGAGCCTTCGTGCTCTGTGGACTTGAACGTCGCGCGGCGGGTGGATTTTGGCTTCTTCTTGCTGAGTGCAATCTCTTTGGCCTCGGAAACAAGACTCTCTAGTTCATCGTGGGGAACAGACTCAACCAGGCTCACTGGAGTGATCATCATCTCGCCCTTTTGAACCAAGGCATCGTTATCCGAGCTCAGCAGAGACAACCGCTTCTTTTCAATTTCAAGTTGCTCCTCAATAGTCAGTTTGCGTCCGCCCTTCATGAGCTCTTGCGAATACTTTTCTTGAAGAGTTGCCACTCGCTGCGCCAACTCGCTGTCTTTTGGAATGTCAACCAAATGCAACAATCCGTCGTAACGTTGAGTGAACTCGTCCTTTAGCTTTCCAATCAAGTCAAGCTCATGCAAGTTGATGAATGACTCTCGAATCACACTGTTCATAGTGTCCACGTCCCCAGCATGCGTCCAGTACGAATCGTGGACAGCTGCAAACGAAATGCCTGCCTCTCCACATCCAATGGAGGAGAGTAACATGTGTGTGGCATCGAGAGAATGGATGTAGTTTGGTGGGAATGCCGTTCGCTGCTTTCTGGCGTTCACACCTCGTAATGCATATGGGTCAGCAATAAATACACTTTGAATCGCAGTCACAACTTGCTTCTTCTTGTCTTCCCGGTATGGTTGGACAATTGGCAAGCCCAGTGGCGTGGTCCAGATGACTGACGACATATAGTTTGGTGCAGCCTTCTTCTTTACCCTCGCTCCTTTCTTGTCTTCACCATTAACATCTAATCGAACCGATCGGGCGATCAACGTAGCATTATCACCCAACCAATCTTGAATCAAATGTGCACCGTAGAACAATGTCCGAACCGCTTCCAAAACCTTGTGTGCCAAGTAAGTGGCCATTTTAAAGATCTCAAGACGATCCAAGTCCTCAAAATCCTTCAACTTGTTGGCAATTTGTTGTCGAGCCCCAACAAATGTGACACCATACACATTCGTCATGACAGTTTGCTTAACCAATCGTCTAGAGAGTCGGCCCAACAACGCCTTGGCCTCAGGGGTACCCTTCTTCTCGGCATCTTCTTGGACCATCTTTTCCACAATACTCAAGACTCTGCTGTACACATCTTGTGGCTTGTTATTTGGGATCAAGTTGACTTCTTCAGCACCTTCAACATCACCACCCAATGCGGCATAATGTTGAAGACCATTACATGTACCGTCTTGATGCACTGGCAATCGAGAGACATATTCTGCAGGGTTGCTCAACTGATATGCATTTCGCAGTTCAATGCAAGCTGCCAGGGTTTGCCAGGGGGATTCGGATTCCTTCCACCAAGTGTTGTTTTCATTTAATGGGTCCTCAGCAGTTTGAATCACATTTTCCATATTGTCCTCCACGAATTTGCATCGCTCACCAAAATTCAGCTTACTATGGCCGTAAAGATTGGCAATGTGGATCTTGAGCCATCTCAAGCCGTTTTCACCAAGCGCTCTACCTTCCCAGAACGTCAAGAGCCCACGGGCTAAGTCGTTACCAAGATGGTTCAAATGCGGGGATAACGGGTATGCTCGTCCTCTAAAATCCATATTGTGAGGGAAATAGAACCGTTCACCCAAAAATGCTCTAGCAATTTCAAGCTTATAGTTGATATCGCATCGTTGAGAAAACATTTGCTGGTTTTCATTGTGCAACCTTCGGCATTCTCGCTTCCAGTCTCTTCGCTCGCTTGGATCAGCATTTCGTGGTGGTGGCTCTGGGAATTCCACCTTGACATCGACGTCAGGTGGAATATCCAAAAACTTTTCTCCACTGTTCCACACCTTCAAGATGGTCTTGAAAACTTGCTTGTTAACCGTCCATGGAGTTTCACCCAACACATTCAAACCCTCATACACTCTGTCAATATCACCACGGTCGGATGCCGCCTTGAGATAGGCAGTTTGCTCGGGCGAATCCTTAGATCTCATGATTTTGGATGAGCTATAGAGATAACCGCCTTTGTTCCACGCCACCCATGGTCGTGGCTTCACCAACATTGGCAACCGTTGTGGCTGAACAGCATTTGCCATGGTTTCCCCCGACAGCTGCTTGGCCAAGTTACGATGAATCTTGACAACACCAAGCTTGCTACCGTTTTGATATTGGTATGAGTGGTAAAAAGCCGGTGCTCGGCCTTCCACAACGTTACCGCTGACTGGATCCTTGCCCTCCACAGTGACTTTTGCAACCTGCAACAGCATGGAGATTAATAACGAACCGATTTTGGCTCGGACTTGAGTTGGCCATGAAGTTTGTTTCGTATTCAGGTCGGATTGATGAACCTGGTTTTTGATGACAGCCGACGACGACGAATCAACGTTGAGCCCTTGAAGTGCAGTCTGCTCACGCTTTCTTAATTCGACTTTTCTAAATTCGGTTTCCACAGTTTTGCCCACTGCCAACACCGCTCGAGCGGTTCTCATACCTTCGCTGACACCGCCAGTGGAGTTTAAGTTTAGCAACTCCAACATTGTGATTGCAGCCAAGTTGTCTGGCTTGACGAGTAATAAATAAGGCCCATATTCGAAACGATCAGAAACAGTAACGTTTACTGGCCCTTCTCCACGCAAATGGGTCGGGACTTTGGTTGGCTGAGAGTACTCTAAGACCTGTCTGATTCGCTGGTACTCATCCTTGATCAATGGCAACATTGCTTCATTCCATTCCCATAATAAGGTATCCAATTTACGGAATTTTGTCGAATCAGCCTTTGATGCCTTGGCAAGAGTCTGTCGTTCAAAATCCTTTCTCCACTTTTCTCTGGCGCCTTCATAGCCTCGAGATTCTATTTCCTGTTGTCGCCGGTGGTTCAGAGCATCCATTGCCTTCTCCAACACTGGTCGTTCCTCTGGGGTGAGGTTGTCGTAAATATGCAAAAAGTCTATATAATTATCATTTCCGAGATCCTTGTTTTCGAGCAATGGACCGAGCTCTTCCATAATCTTGTCTGACGATTGCAGACCTTTCAGCGCATGTCGGATGGCCTTCATTCCGTAGGTATCCGTCGAGAGCACAGACTCGACGGTGCCCTTTTGTAACGTCGGAATCATGTCGCCAGAGTCCAGACTTAATTCTTCTCTTTCCTGACTAGGCGCGGTTTCGACATTTTCTGAATTTTTGGCGCTCACTTGTTGACTTGCTGTAATGACCTGTTGAAGCTTATCAGACAATTTTTTGACTGGGATATCACAGTCCTACAAATATTAGTTAGCAAAATGTCATTGCCTATTAGTACAACAAACCCAACTCACCTCGATAATCTCTTGAATCGCTTTGATGGGCAGAACGTCAACGTGGCTTAGTAATGTCCTGATAGTGCCGCCGCGTTGGACATGGTCGTCTATTAATTCTTTGATTTGTTGCTTCTCTCCCGCAGTATACAGGTTCAGCAGGAGTGTGGCGTCAGTCACTGAATTTGGTCGGAAATATGGAAGCTTTTGCGAAATCTTGCTCAGCCAGTTTCTGGCCACGCTAGGATTTTCCGGATTGCATTCCACTAGTTGCAGTAGAAACTTGTTCACCGCCAACGTCATGTCGGTAGTGCTTGCAAGACCGCTCAATCCGGCCAGGATCGATTCGGCCCGCTTGAAGTTCTTTTGCACAATGCAGGCTTCTAGTAACGTCCACAGTCTAATGTGATCTTTGGAAAATGCATTTCGGGCGACAAAGTCGTTTGGAGACGACCACGAGGAGCCTCCAGAAACATTGTCGTCGCTGTAATTGGTTAATGAGGGTGCAGATAGTATGCTGCTGTCGAATGTCGTTCCAGTCCGGCGTAAATGGGCCTCGTGGTTGGTTCCCTTGGACCGTGTGGACGAAACATGTCGATGGAATGTTGTTGATACCGCATTGGTGTGCTGCGACAGCCGCTGGATCGAGTGCCTAGGGTTATCAACAATAAACTTCCTTATCGACCGCATGTTGTGTGGAAATGAAACTTGCAAATGAAGTGAAATTTCTCACAAAATAATTTTTTTTTTTTTTTTTTTTTGCTGCACCTTATCAGCGGTCCTAACCCACACAAACCCTAACCCATGCGGCTCACGAATTTTTTTTTAACGGTCGGCCGCCGAGGGAACCCGAAACGATTGTATTGGCGGAAGCGTTCGTAAAGCCGTAGCGATAACCATTGTTCTCTAGAGTGATCGATTGGTCGTTAATGTTACGAGTCTTGCTACCCAATTGATGCAGCAGTCCAGGGGGGTTGAATTGACTCCGGCCGTAATCCGGCGGCTTCTTTTTTCTCCGAAAAGAAGCATAAAAGGTAGCTCCGCTTCGCGGAGAAGGTCTGTGAGCCAGTTTTTGCTTCTTTTCTAGAAAAGAAGGCTGCTCGCAGGGCATACACCACCCCCTAAAACCCTCCAGGCGTGTGTAGCCTCCGGCGGCTTCTTTTTTCTCCGAAAAGAAGCAAAAAAGGTAGCTCTGCTTCGCAGAGAAGGTCTGTGAGCCAGTGCTTTTGCTTCTTTTCTAGAGAAGAAAGCCACCCGCAGGCCATACACGCCTCCAGTAGATTCCTCGGCAACTGCTTGAGGCGAAACGTGTACACACCAGGTCTGACACACTCGCATCCGCGAAATATACTGGGCTCTAGCTACACGTAGCGTCACCAAAATAGCAGAGACAACGCGGAAACACCCCTGATACGATAGTTTACATTTAATACTATCCACCGGTCGTATTTTTAGCCTCCCTCTGAGCGACCCTACGCAGAATTGCTTTTTCCTCCTGGGTTCTCTTCGGGGTAAACGAAGCCGCCGGGTCGCTCCTCACTATCCGAATGCCAAGACCCACCTGCCTTCTTTCCAGAAGCGAAGCAGAATCATCCTGCCCCTGATCATAATGCTACTTAGCTAGCGCCGGCCACAGATTACCGCATTTCAGCCTCGCAGACGTCACCCATCGCAACAATCTCGTGGACGATCTCCCGGGAACTTCGGGACAATGGCGGGCCGATCGGTGCGCCGTGTCGGCCTCAACAAATGGGCGACCGAGCGGTTGTGGTTCCACATAAATATAGACTGGGCCAGCATGTCTGGAACAGTATGCGAGATATATACTTAGAACGCTGCTGTGGCAGAGCCCTGCTGGTCTCCATCTTGTCCGCGTTCAGGAGATCGCAGCGGATCTGGCAGCTGGACAGTAATAATATGGGGCGGACGTAAGATCCCTGCTGCAGCAGCGTGCAGATGGATACCTGTCATAACGATCGACAGGAAATCATAGCGCGGAGGATGGGTAACAATGGCCGAATTAGCGTTTGGACAATGTTTGAGCTATGTGGTCACCTCAGTAAACACATCCAGCCGAGACTGTGTGTGAGTGTGAGTGTACTACTACTACTACTACTGAACCTCGTTCGCTCGACAAAATACCCGTCTCTTCGTATTGTACCGAGAAGACCGGACGGCAAAAGAGTCTTCCGCTCAATTCGGCATGCCGCATGCATAATGGAGGAGCACCAATAGGCTACCGCGGGGGGAAAAAGTATAGGGCTCTGCTAACATCTCCGTGTGGTGATGACAAATGAGCGCAATGCACAGATATTTAGGGGGGAAACGCTAACCCGGGATAAAGACTTTCTTCACAGACAATACTGTACCTCCACGAACCTGCCCACTCCTTCCAGGGTCGTCGTTTGTGGTATTTTGTTTCGTTCGAATTCATTTATTTTATACCCACAGCCGCGCGCCCCCCCTAAACAACGCTATTGTCCTGTCAAAAAAAATATCAGGACCACCGCGTCCCGGGCGGCTGCAGCAGAATACGGATATAATCGGCCACCGACGAGGATTTTCGCTGCGCGCGCGGCGCGCGCGTAAGTTGTGAGTTGAGTGAGTGTCTGGTTAGACTGAAAAATTCATTGGGCCAAATAATCGGCGATAGAGTTGAGCATAGATCCAGGCACCAGGGGCAGGTTGCCATAATAATAGGGTTAGTGTCGGCAACGCAAATAATAAATCCACGTCCGTAAACATGTCAGGATAGGACGTGTGAGGGACGTGGTGGGCGTCCGATGGAGGGCACGGAGAAGAATCAGCGCTGGCTGGAGCGAATTGCGATGGAAAGATCGTGATGAGATAAGACTATGTGGGAGAAAAAAGAAAGTTTATGTCCAGAGCCCCCCTCCACCTCCCTAGGTGTGGACATAATAACAGCCCAAGAACACAGAAAAAAGCAAAAAAACAAAAAAAACAAAAAACAAAAAACAACAAAAAAAAAAAACAAAAAAACAAAAGCTGAGGAGACCTAGCAATCTTGCAGCAGGCCGGGCTTTATAGACTCGAGACATGGCACCGATGTGATATACAATTGTAGGGTGAAGTGGTACTGAAACAACGCGGAACTCTAAACTAAAGTTCAATATAAAAGAGATAGGAGAGAACACAGAAATAAAACAGAGAGAGGATTTTTTTTTTTTTTTCTAACCAGCTCGCATTACTTCTGTTTCCTTCGAACTACTACTATTTTTTTTCTTTTAAAAAAAATCTGTCTACGCAAAAAAAAAAAAAAAAAAAAGAGTTGTGACTTTTGTCGGTGTTTTGTTTATTTTTTCTTTTTTGCGGATTTCTTCGAGCCCCTTATTTTTTCTTTTCTCAAAATCCGCATACACACACACATACCTGAATATTCACTTGCAATTGGACCGTCACGCGGCAGTTATAAACCCCATCTCCCCTTACTTGTGCCTTAAACAAATCCTTTGTCTCGGGCTGGTGGAAATATGGATTTGCCTGGTGACCTTTATGACCAGGACTATGATCAATTCCACCATCATAATTATTTTGTCTTTAACAATAGTGCACAGTATATTGGCACAAATAGCTCGAATTTACCTCCGTCCTCAACCCAGCCCCAACACGGGTTACCTCCACACCACCACCACCAGCACAACCCTCAACAGCAACAGCCACCCTCATCCCAATCGCCGTCCACGCAGATCCTGTTTCAGCAACAGCCGTCCAAACACCATCATCACGGCCTCGAGGCATACGCCAAAAACGACCCGTCTGGATGCGCCTCGGGGATAATACCGGGCATAACCAAATCAGAGTCGACCCATTCGCGCAAGCGGATATCGGCCCAGCAGACGGCTATTCTGGAAGACGGCTACCAGCGGTGCGCCAAACCGGATAAGGAGTATCGCGAGGAATTGGCGGAGCGAACCGGACTGCCGGCAAGAACAATTCAGATTTGGTTCCAGAACCGGCGGGCAAAGGCAAAGTCGCAGCAAAAAAATAACGAAGCTAACCGAATTGCAGGCTATCAGCATCAGTACACGCTCAACCCGCCCCCTCCACCACATCAGACCCATCGCCGATTCTCGCAACCCCAACAAGGCAATTTCCTTCAATTCCAGTCCCACCAATTACCCCCTGGCCAGATAACGTCCCAGATTGTACAAATCCCTCCCCAGCAGCATCAACCTCCATCATTCCAGCCACAACAAATAACCCCTGACTCTTATGTTACCCAGACACATCAATTTGCACTTCCCCTTTCTAACAATGCGCAACAACACACCACTCCCACCACGGCTCTGCAACCGCCACCACCCGCTCTTGCCTCTTCCCAGCACCCGCATCCGCACCATCATGCCATACCGCTCCCACAGCCACCGCCGGTTGCCGGCTTTGGCTCCAATTACCTGCAATCGTCCCCAACCCTAACCAGCGATAATGAGGTCGAAGACGGCCCTTTACTAACCCCTCTTTCATCATTGCAGTCGCCGTCAACGTCTCCATACGTTGGAACAGTTCGCGAGAAGCGGACGCCGACGATGGACAGTGTGCCCGAGTCGGTGTCGTCATTCAACACCACGGGGGATTCGCTGACCAAACGCCGCAAATCCGGCCACAATTTGGTTCTTGTAGGACCTGGGGGTGCACCGCAGATCAGACGATCCTCGACCACGGACAATGTGCCATTTTCGGCCACAGAGGCTTCATTCCCGTCGTCCTCTCCATGCTCGTCTCCGCAACAAGCTTCCCATCACAATTACTATGACAATACTCCTCCGCTACCTCCTCAGGCACCGTCGTCGGCCAGGGCCGCCGCGGCGGCGGCAGCGGCCGCCAGCAGCTTGAGAAGAAGTGTTTCTGCATCAGGGTCCCTATACAATTCGAGGAGATATGGCCCGCATAGGATGGTTAGACACAACTCGAGCTCCAACTCTTCGACCAACCAATATCCGACCACCCCGGTGGTGTACGAAGAAGAACGGCATCAACAGGACGACCTTGTGCCATCGTCTTTTGACGATAGCGTGGTGGACGCCAATGCATTCTTCAGTATAGACCAGAGCCAATTCTTTATTGATTCGCTTGCTGAACCCGACTCCTCAAAGACGTTTGAACAATTGATGTTAATGCCGCAGAACGAAGAGATGTAATAAGCTTAATAATTAATTTCTAATAGCACCACTCCATCGCATGAACTCGTATCAACTTTGCGTCGTAAAAGGAACTGCCGTAGGTCCCAATTTCCAGTCTTTCGTCACAACGTTTCAGATTCAGCTTCGCAGATGTACTTTTTTTGCTTTTGGAGAAAACGAAGCCGTCGGAGGCGCCAGAGGACGAGAATTCCCTGCGGGCAGCCTTCTTTTCTAGAAAAGAAGCAAAAGGCACTGGTCCCCACGCCGCATAGGAGGTTGGTTCAAAAGAACCCAGCCCAAGTGTCAGTTGATTGCTGATAATGTTTCAATTCCAGTCTCACAGAGGCGTTAGAATCCTCCGGAGGGCGAGTATGCCCTGCGGGCGGCCTTCTTTTCTAGAAAAGAAGCAAAAGCACTGATTTGCTCGCCGGATCGTACCCCAATAAGCCAAGTAGTACCAAAAGAACTCTGTCGAACGGCATACACGCCGCATTGGCCATTGACCCTTAACCAACACCTAAAAACGAACGCTTTTGGTTCTTTTCTGGAAAAGAACTCCGCCCGAAGGGCACACACACTCCTGCACTATAACGAGACTCTATAAACACATCCCAGTAGCAATCGAGAAGAACACTTTCAGGCCATTACAACTCCGAAAGGACACACCACATACGCCACACCGTGACGGAATATTGCGTTATCTCATTCGATGGATAAGCGCTGACCCAACAAATAGTTTTTCCGGATTTTCTATGACTTAATGCGCGCGCTGGCGCGAGGGGCGCCCTACACAACAAAAGCCGCGCTGGAACGATGGAAGGTTGTGGACGAGAATGGGCCGGGTAGGGTGTTATTGCTCAACAAGAGACAAGTATAAATTGCGTGTAAACCCCCTCTTTTTTGGGACCTTCTTTTTTTTCCTCTTCCTCGTTCACCCAAAACACATTTTTATATAACAGAAAGACTGCACAAAAAATGGCTATCCAAAAGGTTCATGCTCGTTATGTCTACGACTCTCGTGGTAACCCAACCGTCGAGGTCGACTTGACCACCGACAAGGGTCTTCACAGATCAATTGTCCCATCCGGTGCCTCCACTGGTGTCAACGAGGCCCTCGAGCTCAGAGACGGCGACAAGTCCAAGTGGCTCGGAAAGGGTGTCTTGACTGCGGTCAAGAACGTTAACGAGGTCATTGGCCCAGCCCTCATCAAGTCCAACGTTGACGTTGCCGACCAAGAGGCTGTCGACAAGCTCTTGAACTCGCTTGACGGCACTCCAAACAAGAACAAGTTGGGCGCTAACGCCATTCTCGGTGTTTCCTTGGCTGCCGCCAAGGCTGGTGCTGCCCAAAAGGGTGTCCCACTCTACCAGCATCTTGCTGACGTTTCCAAGACCCCACAGCCATTTGTCTTGCCAGTTCCATTCCAAAACGTCTTGAACGGTGGCTCCCACGCCGGCGGTGCCTTGGCCATCCAGGAGTTTATGATTGCTCCTCTCAAGTTTGACTCTTTCTCTGAGGCTCTTCGTGCTGGCTCCGAAGTCTACCACACCCTCAAGTCCCTCACCAAGAAGAAGTACGGCACCTCTGCCGGTAATGTTGGTGACGAGGGTGGTGTTGCCCCAGATATTCACACCGCTGACGAGGCTCTTGACCTCATTGTTGAGTCCATCGACAAGGCCGGCTACACTGGCAAGGTCTCCATCGCCATTGATGCCGCCTCGTCCGAATTCTACAAGGACGGCAAGTACGACTTGGACTTCAAGAATCCAAACTCTGACAAGTCCAAGTGGCTTTCTGGTGAGCAACTCGCCGACTTGTACATTCGTCTCATTGAAAAGTACCCAATTGTCTCCCTCGAGGACCCATTCGCCGAAGACGACTGGGAGTCCTGGAACAAGTTCTATCCAAAGGTTGCCGGCAAGGTCCAGATTGTCGGTGATGACTTGACCGTCACCAACGTCCAGTTCTTGAGAAAGGCCATTGAACAAAAGTCCGCCGACGGCCTCTTGCTCAAGGTTAACCAGATTGGTACCGTCTACGAGTCCATCTGCGCCGCCAAGGAGTCCTACGACGCCAAGTGGGGTGTCATGGTCTCGCACAGATCCGGTGAAACTGAAGACACCTTCATTGCCGACCTTTCCGTTGGTCTCCGATCCGGGCAAATCAAGGCTGGTGCTCCAGCTCGTTCCGAACGTCTTGCCAAGCTCAACCAGATTCTCCGTATCGAGGAGGAGTTGGGCGACAAGGCCATCTACGCTGGTGCCAAGTTCCACTCTTCTGTTGCCATCTAAATTATTTAAATAATTTTGTTAAAAAAAATACAATTTTTGTGCGTATTAATTGTCTCGAGATGCTCATTAATAGTCGCTACTAGTAATGGCGGCCGTTATTGGCGTTTTTCACAAGACGTTTGGTTTCCTGCGCGGCACTCTTCCGACTTTTCCCCGTATTTTCCCCGGGTTTCTTTCCGCTTCCCCCCTGAGTAATTATCGTGACGATATTATCGTGCATATGTATAGCTACAGAGGTCCCGGCTGCAATTATCGTGTGAATTATCGTGCTCGCGATCGGCGTCAAACTTCGTTCAGGGTTCTGGTGTGTCACCTCGGAAAAACTTTAATTTGCTATATATAATATTCGCCGCACTGCCACGATGCGCATCGCCACTTTTTACAACAATTTTTTTACACACAACATAAGGAAAAAAGAATAATAGTAATAATAAAAAAAGAAAAATAGGAGAAGGAAAAAAAAAAGAAGGTTCAAACACAACAAGTTAAACAAAAAAAAAGAGCACTTCTTTCAGGCGTCATCCTTCCCATTCTTGGATGGGAATTCGTACTCTATCAAACATGCCAGCGGACAAATCCCCCGCAGATTTCTTTTTTCCTTATCATCCGGATCCACGTTGATAATCTGGGCCACGCACCACCCGTCATCGAATAGGAGGTCAACCTTTACAAGATCGCCAGTTCGCAGTTCAAGCTCATCCTTTTGATCCGGCGCGTAGCTGTGGAAAACGCAATAAATTATATTTGGATCGACCGGATAAACCCCTCCTGTGGAGTTGGATGAGCTAGAGCCGGCAATAGATGCTGGTCGGTTGGGGAAAGTTGCCTGATGGGGTGGAGCAGATTGTACCTGGGGCAAGCTCAATGGAGCTGGGAATTTGGGTGGTGTAGAGAGCGGTTGGCTTTTGGCCGAAGATGGCGAGTCGTTGCTTCGATCAAATGGTGTGAGCGAACTCCGTGCTGTATGAAGACTCGTCGGTGTCTCATTTTTTACATTTTGTGCAGAAATGTTGGATCGTTTGTTCTTCACCGTTGCTTGTTGAGGAATAATGTCTTGCCCCTTGGGCACGATAGGGTTCGATTCGGACCGCAGCATTCTCCATGGAGACTTGCTCGGGGTAAGAGGTGTAACATCTTCAGATTTGGACCGCTGATGTTTCCGCTTGAAAACCCCCGGGGACAACGGAGGCGTATGTGGGATGGGTAAATCAGGACCAATCTGCGCTGGAGGAGACAACTGTCTAGTAAGGCCATTACCCGTGGGCGAGGTATTAGTAGAGTCGTGCGGACGGGTTGGCAGCGGTTTGTCCAAGGCCAGCTGCTTGGCCAACTTTGATAGCGGAGGTATGTTCATCTTACTGCCGGACCCGTTGCTAACGTCGCTTGCACAAGTTAAGGAAGAGCCTCTCTTACGAATGGTATTTTGAAGAGGTTGCTGGAAATCTTTACGCAATAAATACTTACTGTGCATAATTTCTTCTTCCTTATCTTTAGCTATTTGTCTCTCCAAATCCTCCTCCGCACGTTCGGCCTGTTCCAACCGCTCCATCCGCTCTTGATCAGTTTCGCTCAACTTACTCTTACCACTCAACTTGCTAAACGTGCTTTTGATGCTTGAACGAGACACGCGACGGTTCTTTTTGGACTTTGTCGAAGAATCATTTTCGAATAAATACTCCTGCGGGATTAATGGTGACGACCCGTTGTATGGGAGAGACAATCTAGGTGCAGGCTGTTGTAAGGTCGGAACAGAAGTCGGACTCGAATCATCTTCGCTCACCTGACCTTCCTCCTCAATCATGGAAATGACTCGAGACGGCCCATTTGTGCTACTATGGTTATTGTCCGGGATGCTTTTTTGACTGGAATGGTCCGCGCCGCTACGCTCTGGGTAAATCTGTAACGGATTCAACTCGAGCTTTTCTGTGGAGGATAGCTTCCGGGACTCCTCTAGTTGGTAATCTCCAGGCTTCAACTCTATATCCGTAAATGACTGGAAATCCGCTGTCGATGAGGCCTCGGTAATAGAGCGCTCTTCAAAGCTCTTGGTGTTATTAGTGGCATCATTAAGTTCTTGTGGAAGTTTGGAACTTGACGGGTCAATGATTTCCGCCGCAGCCTGCTTGAGTGATTTCTCCTCTATTTCGGACAGTGGCTTTTGTTCGTCCGGCGATTTTTCCGGAGGAAACTTGGCTTTCTCTTTACCTTTATCTACACTAAGTTCCTTTTTGTGGTCGTTTTTAGCTGGTGTCGTGGTCGTGGTCGTGGTGGCAGTGGTTGCTGGTGTTGTTACATCTTTGGATTTATTTTTCAATTTTGTCGCAGTCGCATTACTAGCGGCAGTGGCAGAGGACTTTTTGCGCTTAAGTGAAGAGTCCTTTTTGAGTGGCGGCGCACTCTTTGCATCATCGTCTTCTTCAAACGTGGCCAACTCTTGGATTTTGGGAGTGCCACTTTCCGAATACTGCCGCCCACGATTACTACGATGATGATGGTGGTGGTGGCTGCGGTTTTTCCAAATGACCATGTTTGTAGGTAATTGCTGAGGGAATTCTAAGGAAGACATTGACCGCGGGGTGCGACTCAGGCTGTCAAAATCTTCAATTCCATTATTATCGTGGTGATGATGGTGATGGTGGTAGTAATATGCCTCGTTTGCCTTGCGTTGTTCTCTTTCTCGCTGACGTTTGAGATGCTGTCTGCGAAGATACTCGTTTGAATAATATTCCCTATCAGAGTTGTCACGATAGTCCCGATGGTGGGTTTGAGCTGCTCGTCGTTCGTCGCCATGATGGTAATGATGATGATGGTGCTTTTTCCTCCTACGAGAGCCGTCCGAATGGCGAGAGTTTATCGATCTATTGTAACGATGAAGAACACAAGCCAGAGCTATCAGAGAACCACCGACCACCACCACTATAGGGACTACGATCGCCGCGATCCAAGCTAAATTGAAAGTATTATCAGCCATTGAACCAAAAGCAATGGCCAAAAGGAGGTGTTTAGGAAAATAAACTTGTGAGGGTGGGGAGGAAGAGGCAATTTTTTTTTTTTTCTTGTTTCTTGTTTCTTCTCCTGCGAGTGTATAAAGTCAAAAAAGAACACTGTATTCTTTGTATCCAAATTATTAACAATACGCTTAAATGCAAAATTCACTCTTTTTCTTTTTTCCTTTTTGCGTTTCCCTGTGAACTGTTTGTCTGTTTCAATGTACCACTGAGACAATGTATCTCTCGACCATTTTTAGACTTTGTGGCCACAAAAAAGTTTAAACAAGAGGGAATACTAAGGAAGAAAAGAAAAAATATATGCAAGACAACCTGACCGGATCAAGTATCTCCCCTCTTCATCGCCAGATACGACCGCCCTCCCGGGTCATAGCTTGGAAGGCGGAGGTAGCATTGGAGAAGGCCTTTGAAAAGGCCGAATCATCCGAATACGATCCTCCAGCGCTACCCGCACCGCCGTTCCCCGAAGACGACGATGATGAGCTGCCCCTGTTCGCTTCATCAACGGCAGCCACAATCTTGTTGATACTTGTTTCTACCACCAGCCCGCCTTGTATAATCTCACCCAAAACAGTCTGCAACACCTGCCAGCCAAACACGAGATCGAGCTCGCAAACGTTCTCGAAGCACCGATCCAGACTTTCCACAAACACCTGTATGAGATCTAGGATGCCGAGTTCGGATTCCTGGTCGTCCACCACAAACACAAAATACAGTGTAGCATAATGTCTGTAGATCACACGAAGCGACTCATCCTCCAGACCCTCGATCAGCATTGGCGGCGGCGTCAGGAACGAGCACTGGTTATCCGACCTGCTGGACAGAATCGAATGTACCTGTTTCAAGAGCAACGATTGAGTTTGCAGGTCCATGGGCGTGTAAAACTTCATCAGCCGCGGCAGCCCGGAGTTGTTTACTATTCATTAGCCCCTGTGTCTTTGAGCATCCGTCAACAGCACTTACCAATCAGTACAGAATGGATCATCGTCGGCGTTGTCGTGGGGAGGTGGGCACGTTTGGTTGAGGTGGTGATAGTGGTGGTGGTGTATCGGAGTCCCGTGAGGTGGATGGATACACTTCCACCACCAAGACACGCAGTTTTAAAGGCCCATGCTCGCTGCAAAGCTCAGACTCTGGCGTCCTCTGCTGTCTGGTTTCATTCCCCACTCACCTGATGCGACTGCCGAGTCGGACTATTTTTGACGGTGCACTTTTCGCCGGAGGCGCATTTGCAATTGCTGTAGAGATCTGTGGCAGCTGCACGTCGCTTACGCTAGCTTGGATGGGTTCAATTGTGCTATGTCCGTTATCATGAGCCAAGCCCAGACGAGGCTGGTATTCAGTAGTGTGGTGCCTCCGGCAGCTTCTTTTTTCTCCGAAACGAAGCAAAAAAGGTAGCTTTGCTCTGCGAGGCTGATACTCCACAAGCCGTTGGCACCGATGTTTTGCACCTTTTCTGGGAAAAAAAGCTGCCCCGAAAGCTTTATTGCCTCCGGCAGTTTCTTTTTTCTCCGAAAAGAAGCAAAAAAGTTAGCTCTGCGAGGCCAGTTTTTCGCCAGCCACTGGCACTGCTATAATAATTTGCGCACAATGGTTTGCTTCGAAAGGGCCAACCACAGAGATAAACCTCCGTTGCCAACTTTCCTTGAGAGATTGCAGGGGTATCGACCCTAGTATGTATAAGCACAGCGACAGTTGGTGCTATCGGGCTTAGTAGGTTCGAAACTGTATCACAGAGTACGGCAGTTTCCATTGACAACCACATGTCCCCACTGTCTCTAACGTACACTGGTAGAACGGTGCATTGGTTGACCCGTGTGGGTGTGTACAAGGATCTGTCGACCCACGATGGGTAAGAAACAAAAAGAAAAAAAGAGAGTGTGCGCAAAAGGGTGTCCTTTATATATTTCTATGGAGCTAAGCGCCCTCAACTCTACTTATCTATTTAGGGTGCGCCGCACGACTCGTCTCATCTCCGCAAAACGCCACCGCCACACGCGCTGCCACGCAGAATACGAGACTCAACGGTTGCCAAATTATCCCCGACAGCTTCTTTTATCTGCAAAAAGAAACAACGGTAGCTCGAGTGCGTCTCGACTGGCCGAGAGAGCTGTTTTGAGGAAATTGACACGGCCACTTTCGGGGTTGAAAAGAATCCAGAGGAAATCGGGTCGCTGCGGATATGTATGCCCTGCGGGCGGCCTTCTTTTCTAGAAAAGAAGCAAAAGCACTGCCCAATGGCCTCGCAGAGCTACCTTTTTTTGCTTCTTTTTCGGAGAAAAAAAGAAGCCGCCGGAGGCTACGCACCCAGAACCCCCCGGAGGACGAGTGTGCCCTGCGGGCGGCCTTCTTTTCTAGAAAAGAAGCAAAAGCACTGCCCAATGGCCTCGCAGAGCTACCTTTTTTGGCTTCTTTTTCGGAGAAAAAAAGAAGCCGCCGGAGACTACCACTCCTGCGACGGCATCTTTCGGACGCCACCCAGCCACTCGCACCGCCACACCGACTCGAAGCTTCCATCTCACCAACCCTTGTTTTTTTCCCTTTTCTTTCCTCCGGAAAAAAAAATAAAACCACTACACGGCCTCACTGGAACGTTCCATGTGCGCCACCCGAGCCCATTGGGCCAAAGAACCGAGTAGTCGCCGCTTAGCCTAGGCTCATCGTCGAGCTCAGCTCGGTTGCTGCAGCAACCGGACGCTGTCAGATGATGGTAGACAGGGACCGGACCGATGGGCCAGCCTGTGAGAGAGCGTGAGAGGGAGAATGTGGGGGGAAGAGAGAGAGAGTGTGTGTGGAGCAATGTTCCGAGGCCGAGCGGAACTGGCTACCCCATAATCGTCAGTAGCGCTGAGCTCTAGGTTGTTGTTGTCTTTGCTCTCCCGCAACAAGGGCGCTTAGGGGGCCGCAGCAACCTCGGCACCGAGTCGGGCCCGACGAAGTGACACCCCGGTAATTACTCGGGGAGGTCACTTGCCCGATTGGGCAGGAGGTCCGAGTTAAAGTCGTGTGTGGGGTGTGGTCAGGATCCTTTAGCCCGTTCGGCGGTCGCCGAGGCACTGTGATTTAAATAGAGAGCAATGTCCGGATTTTCAGAGGTTGTGAACAAAGAAAGTTTAAAGAATGGTTTCTCCAGTTCAATCTCAAGTCAAGGGCGTCGAGCACGCACCAATTCCAGAAAATGCAAAGAAGATTTTCACTCCAGAGGCTCTAGGCTTCATTGCTACCTTGCACCGCACTTTTGACGCTCGTCGTCAAGAATTGCTTGCCGCTCGTGTGGCCAGACAGGCCCGCATTGATGACGGTGAGCTCCCAGATTTCCTGCCAGAGACTGCCCACATCAGAGACGACCCAGTGTGGCAGGGCGCTCAGCCAGGTCCTGGCTTGGAAGACCGTAGAGTTGAGATCACTGGTCCTACCACCAGAAAGATGATCATTAATGCGCTCAACTCTAATGTGTACACCTACATGTCCGATTTTGAGGACTCTTCCGCTCCAACCTGGGCCAACATGGTTGACGGTCAAGTGAATCTTTATGACGCTGTTCGTCGTGACATCTCCCTCACCCAATCCGACGGCAAGTCCTACAAGCTCAAGTCGGACCGATCCAAGATGGACAAGAAGGACTACCCAACCCTCATTGTCCGACCAAGAGGATGGCACTTGGATGAATCCCACTTCCTCGTTGACGGCAAGCCAATCTCCGGTGGCCTCTTCGACTTTGGTCTCTACTTCTTCCACAACGCCAAGGAGGCCGTCAGACAGGGATTCGGACCTTACTTCTACTTGCCAAAGATGGAGTCCCACTTGGAGGCCCGTCTCTGGAACGACGTGTTCAAGGTTGCCCAAGACTGGATTGGCATCCCTCGCGGCACCATCAGAGGCACCGTCCTCATTGAAACCATCTTGGCCGTGTTTGAGATGGACGAAATTATTTATGAACTCCGTGAACACAGCTCCGGCTTGAACTGCGGCAGATGGGATTACATCTTCTCGTACGTCAAGAAGCTCCGCAACCACAAGGAGTTTGTGCTCCCAGAGCGTGACGACGTGACCATGAAGGTGCCATTCATGAGCGCCTACGTTAAGCTGCTCATCAAGACCTGCCACAAGAGAGGCGTCCACGCCATGGGCGGCATGGCCGCACAGATCCCAGTCAAGAATGACGAAGCCGCCAACAAGAAGGCCATGGAAAACGTGTACCAAGACAAGCTCAGAGAAGTCACTGCTGGCCATGACGGTACCTGGGTCGCCCACCCACAACTTGCCGAAATCGCCATTGACGTGTTCAACAAGCACATGCCAACCTCTAACCAAATCTACAAGCGACGTGAAGAAGTCAACATTGGCGCCAGAGACTTGTTGAACCCATACATCCCAGGTTCCAAGATCACCGAACAGGGCATCCGAAAGAACCTGTACATTGGTCTCGGCTACATGGAGGCTTGGTTGAAGGGTATTGGCTGTGTCCCAATCAACTTTTTGATGGAAGATGCTGCCACCGCCGAAGTGTCCCGTTCGCAATTGAACCAATGGGTTAAGCATGGTGTCGTCACCTCTGAGGGCAAGAAGGTCACCAAGGACTATGTTCTCTCCCTCCTCAAGGAAGAAGTCGACAAGCTCAAGAAGTCCTCTCCAGCTGGCAACAAGTTCGAGGAAGCTGGCAAGTTCCTTGCCCCAGAAATCACCAACGAAAAGTTCTCTGATTTCTTGACCACCCTCTTGTATCCATCCATCAAGGTCAACAAGGGTCTTCAAAAGTTGTAAGTTCTTTAGTTTATATAACGAAAAAAAATATAACGATTATTTGCATTGCTTGAAATTTTATTATGCGAGTTGGCCCCACATTGGCGGCAATATGGCTGCGGGCGCGTTTGCGAGAGTTTTGGGTGACGCAGTAAATGAATACTGTTGACTAATGTGTTTGATTAAGTTGGTATTAACGAAGTATACACATAACAATGTAGTCTCTGGTCTTTTAGAGGTCGAGGAGCAGTTACAGCATTTGTATGAAATCGTTCAAAACACGGCGGTTCTGATGAGACCCGCGGGTAAATACTGATACAAAGTGATGTGCATGTCTGAATAGAGCAAGTCCAGCCCGAGAATTATTGGCATGCACTCTAGTTTATAGGCATGAATTGAGTCCAATGGATTGGAGGCGTTCCGTATGGTTTCAGGAATTAGTCCTAACAGGGTATGGACACTTGTCTATGTTTAGCTGTGGTCAGTAAAATTTCAAGTAATTGCAATAAATAAGTTACTCTCCGCGTTTCTTCGAAACCAGCAGACAGACACAGTGTATACTGGTATTTTGGCGCTCGTTGAAAGTTTAACGGTTAATCCCGCTGCTGTGTTAGCGGTTGACAGGTTATGCAGAAAGTTTGGTTGATATTTGATATTAAAATGGATGTGCGTAGCACTAGATGGACATCGACATGATGCTCGCGAGTTTGAATGAGCAAAAGTGTTTTAACTACAAGAGGATATGATAACAGAACCTGGCGACCAGCTGCACCTTCACTGTAACCCGGAACCGCGACAATGGACTATGCCTCCTGGCGTTGAATCCCTATATCATTTCCACAATGAATTCGCGTAAATGAACCTGAAATCATATTGAAGTTACATCCCTCTAAACTCTATGCTCGAAATATTCTTATTCATGCCACCTTGTCGTTAAAAACATACTCCATATCGCTCCATCTTGGGTATTTCATTCTATACCAGTAGGTCAACTGGGTCCACGGATATGTTATAAAGTTACCACCAGGACCACTACCATACCACGAGGTACAGCCGCCATATGGCGTGGAAAATACAGACGTTTTAAGTGCCTTTGCCAATCTCTCTCTCCAATCCTGGAAAGCTTCTGGTTTCACCTTGACGGATTTGGCTCGGCCGTTGAGAACCGGGCTCGCAACCTTCTTGAAAAACATTTGCGCGTTTTCAATGGCCAAAACCACACTGGAATGGCCAGTTGCGCTATTGGGTCCGGAAGAGAAGAACAGATTTGGACAACCATCCATGAGAATCGTCTCATAACAGGACACGCCCTCCCGCTTCCATCGTTCAGCCACAGTCTCTGACTTATCTTCTCCTCTGATTGGTGTGGTCATGAAGCCTCTTTCTACATTATAACCTGTGGCAGCGATGATAACATCCGCCGGGTAGCTCATGCCATCTTTGGTATGGACAGTGTTTTCTGAAATATGGTCAATTCCAGTATTGACCAGGCGAACGTCGTCTCTACCCAAAGTCTCGAGATAGCCGCAATCGAGGATCATTCTCTTGCACCCGAGTTTATAATCTGGGATAACCATCTCGTGGTATTCCTTTGGTGTCTTCCTTCGCATGTATCGCAAAGCCATTGTTGTGTAAATCCATCGTGAGAACCCGGATAATGGGTTTCTCCCGTTAAACAGTGGGGCCTTCATTTCCATGAAAATAAACATCAGGAATCTATAGATCCTCATCAAAAATTTTGAACGGTTGAAAAAATGATGATATGAATAATGAACTGGCGGCTCTGGTCGCTTAACGATCCAATGCTTGGACCGAATGATTTGTGTTATGGACTTTGTCTCGTCTGCAATTGCCGGCACAACTTGCGTTGCAGTACAACCGTTCCCGATAACAACCACATTCTTGTCCTTTAAGTCAACATCATGGTTCCATTTAGCAGTATGGAACCATTCCCCTTGGAATGTATCTTTCAAACCTGGGAAATCAACAGCGTTTGGATAAACTAAATGGCCATGACCGAGAATGACCACATTGGCGACATGCTCCCATTGCTTATCACTATCCAAGTTTCTAATCTGCGCTCTCCACACATAGTTTTCACTGTCCCAGTCTAACGACTGAACTTCGCATCTACCCTTGACATGTTTTTTGATCCCTCGGGTTTCAACCACCTTATTGAAGTACTCTTCCATCTCCGGCTGAGGAGGGGTAAGTCGGGTCCAATTCGGGTTCAAGTCTGTGGACAAGGAGTAGAATGCTGCAGGAACGTCACTGGCACACCCCGGATAGGTATTTGTGTGCCACGTTCCGCCAACGTTCGAATGACGATCATAGATTACAAAATCGTCAGTTTTGAAGTGGTCCATCAGAGTAATTGCTCCGGCAACCCCACTGAAGCCTGCTCCAACGAGCATAACTTTGCTATGGGTGGTGATAGGAGTGGTCATTTATTCAATACCTTTAAGTAACAAATTTTGTATTTTTAAACAGTTCATGCACTGGAGGTATCTATTTATACTAATTCAGTCCCCACAAATTGCATATGTCATTGCCAACAGTGGAGTCGGCAGCTAGCGAACTGGCGGTTCTCCATCATATGAAAGATTAGACCCTTCGACTTCGATACAAATTCTAGGGACGCCGGTGAATTTTATGCGGACTTCCGCTCGGAGTTGCGCACCAGCTGCCTGATTGATAGACAACATCCGCACAACACGGCTGAAGTCCGAAAAAATAGCGATATCGCGATCGGATAATTGTAAACGTTAATCTTCCGAGAACGTAGAGGACTTGGGACTAACTCCGATGCGGGGGGCGCTTTCGGAACTCCAGTGTTTGTAATGAACTTTTTGTATCCGAGGTGGCTCGCTCTCGGTTACTCACCCCGAAGGCGTGATTGTGGATTTTGGTGTTTTAGTTTGGTCACTTGAGCGAATTCGCCGGGTTGGACTAGTATAGAGTGTCTCCGAATTGGACGAAGAGTTCATTCGCTATATTGGCTCTTTTCTGCGAAGGAAGTATATAACATAGCAGCACTCGAACAAAAGATGATGAACAGCGATGAAACTAATAGTGCCATTATTATATACAACTGCAAGTTTGACCGAACGGATGAGCCCAAGTCCAAACAACTCTAATATACACAACTCTCGTTCCAATATTAGCTCTGTAATTAGCTGGTGTCGCTAACATTACTATGCGCGGGTACCCGCTAAACGCTCACTAACATCAATTTGTGGAGGCTTTGGGAGTTTGACAAATTATCACCATGCGATTGGGTAAGGCCATCAAAGTATTCGGATCTGGTGCCTCAGTCGTGGGCTTTGGATATCTCCTGATGAGATACACCACACCCTCTGACGAGCAGCTGATTAATGTAAGTTGGAAAAATGTTCCTGGTTGTAGTTAGGGCGTGCGCTAACGAAATCCGACCAGAGCTTATCACCCGATTTGCGTAAAAAATACGAGGAACAAAAGGAAATCAGAAAGGAGCAGAATGAGCTGCTGTATAAAAAGATTAGAGAAAACTCTGGTCGTAAAGGACCCAAGGATTTTATTGAAGATGAGCTAGAGGCCGAAAGACAGATCCGGGCCCAGGTCATACAGAAACGTCTCGATGACGAGCGCAATAGCGAACGGGAACGATTGCGAGCCCTGGCAAAGGAGGAAGAAAACACAAAATAAGCGAACTAATTTTCATCCTGTATATATATTATAAGCTGTACATTACTCATTATTACCACCATTTTGCCTCTTCCCACATGAACGGAATAAATACAACGCACGCCGTCCAGATCACAGTGAATATCTGGACGAGTGCGTAAGGGAATCCTAGGACGCCGTGTGCGGTCAAGTTGAGGAAGACCCCGTAGAAGGCTACTTTGAAGAACTCACAAAAGAGAACAAATGGCTCTTGACGCAGACCGGATAGCAGACCGACTGGCACTTCTACGCAGTCGCCTCCGCGGAGGAAATATCCAAAGCAGCCGTTCTGCAGCACCTTGAGATTGCTGTCATCTGCGGCAAACAATTGGTATAGCGCCATCGCCAGAACGTTGATGACCGAATCGCCGCGTTTCCGCTGAAAGAAAAACTGGTGTAACTGTCTTTCGACCGCGTCCACATCCCCAAGATCAGTAACGCGAGCTGGAGAAAGTAAGTCCGTTAACAAGGCGGCGTCGTTAAACGCCACTGTCATACCGCCTCCTGTTAATGGATGGCGCATGTTGAGTGCGTCGCCAATGAGTACGAGCCCGACTGTGCGATTAGGCGCAGCAGAGAGGTACTGTGCCGGCATTGTCCTGATTTTTTGCGAGTCAAGGGCCTTGATAAAGGATGGCTGGATGGAACTTGGCAGGTGCGGCAGAACATGTCGCCGTAGATGTTCCTTCAGGGCACCTGTGGAGTTGGATGGCACCAACCCGGCAATGTCGCACAAAATCCGGGTTTCCCTCTCGCCAATCTGGTACACGAGAATCGGTTGATGGTTGCCAATGATTACATGGCCGTGTTTCGGAGCGGGTAAAACCGCATCATGAAGAACCAGACCTGCAAAATGTGACTTGACCGTGGTAGTCTTGTCTGTGAACTGCTTTCTGAAGTTGGACGATATGCCATCCGAAATGACGGTTAGTTTGCTAAAGAAATGCTTCTTGGACTTTGACTTGTCGACGCACTTGACGCCAAGAACGTGGCCAGTGTGTGGGTTACGAATGACCTCAGTCACAGTGGCCTCGAGAAATGTAACATTAGGAGTCTTTTTCGCAGCAGCCCGCAGATTGTTCACAAACCTGCCATGATGGAATGACGCACCTTTGGCTCTGGATCCATCCGGTCTAACCATAGGATATGGAATGTGCACGGGCTCACCTCGTAGAATGACCTGATACCCGTCAACATCAACTGCACCAATGCCCTCTGTACAATGTTCTAGCCCGAGCTTTTGCAATGCCCGGATCCCACCGGGTTGCAGCAGCTCTCCCACAATTCTATCTGGCTCTCGGAGGTCCCGCTCTATAACCAAAACGGATCGTCCCTGCTGCCCAAAGCCCGCAGCTATCGCCGGGCCCGCGATGCCTGCTCCAACGACAATAACATCGTAATCTCGTGAACTCATTCGTGTGTATGCGTAAGAGTGATTTCGGGGTATGCAAAAATTCTATCTGCCGCTGTGTCGGTGTGTTGGTATATATAATTAGTGTGAAGGAATGTTGTTAGTATTAGTAGGTTGTGGTGGTGGTGTGAGGTGGACAAAGAGTAGCCTGATTTTTCACTTGAAAAAAGTCATGTAACGAACGTTCCCTATTCGTCCCCCCTTATATCGGACGCCTACGTATGCTCAGCCTGTTCCCAGAACGCCGGTCGGTGAAAAAAAAAAAAAAAAAGCGTTAAAAAGGCGGCTTAGTCATTACCGTTTTGGGACGAAAGTGCGGCTTGACTTTATCCATTTTAAAAATGCCCTGCGGGCAGCCTTCTTTTCTAGAGAAGAAGCAAAAGCATTGTCATCGAGGTGTATTGGATTCGGAGAGTCTGTAAATCTCGGCAAGAGGCACACAAATTGCGTCCTTCTTCCTCCTCGCTCCTCTTCCTAATGCGGAAAGCCGTTTTTTTCTTTTTGTTGTGCTCATGCGGCTCAACCCGTATTTCACGTGTGACACAGAGGATCCCTTTTTGAGGAATGTTTCCCAAAGCTAAGATTCCAGTTTGGAATAGTCTGTTTCAGATGACGTAGAGGCGAGGCGTGGAGGGGGTAGAGCACTGATGTAGCTGCTATTGCGTTGTTGCGGGGGGCTTTATCTGGTTTTATTCGGCGTAACGCATCTAATGTGCTTGAGCCTAGAGCAGCGTATTTTAACGTTCTAACCATTCAGAGATGCAAAATTGCAACAAATGTGATGCAGCAAAAGTAAATGTAAAAACCATTGGTATCTCCTACTCCCCATATCATACAGATTCTATGAGTCCCCATCTCCACAAACGCTTTATTTTCTCTATTATCTCTGCTCAGTACATACGCACACTGTGTCGTCTCTTTTCGGGTTCTGCTTCAAGCTGAACTACGTGCCATAAAACTTTCACACAACAGCCGTACCAAAACTTATGCATAACTGGTGGGGCTCGATTATAGACCCCACCTAGCCTCATTCAACTCGGTACCATTATCCCTGAAAAATCTCGCCAGAATCGACTGCCACATATAAAAACAAATACATCATAAGATCAGCTATTGATTGATACGCATCATGCATTGCTCAAAGGGTTGTTGACGCTTATGCCCCACCCATCACCCTTAATTTATGCACCAGAGTCCTAATTAGATCTGGCCCCGTTGGGACGTGGGCCGCTCAGAGTCCTTACTCAGCAACCCGCACGGCTATCCCCAAATTCAAAATCCGGAATCCGGCCCCATCTCACAAATTAATCGTAATTCTCAACAAACAAGCAAATGGATCATTCACAACACATGGGTCATGGCGGTCATGGAGGCCACGGTGGCGGAGAGATGGAACCAGCCATGTGTAACATGAACGTAAGGTGTTGCTCCCTATGCACTCAGCAGCCATAGCACTAATTAGAATAGATGATATTCACATGGGACACTACCGACTTGTGCGTCGTGTTCAAATGGTGGCACATCCGCACCAATGTAGGACTGTTTCTGAGTTTAGTGGCCATTGTACTACTAGGAGCCGGCTACGAGTTTATTAGATACAGAGCGCGTACACTCGACTCAGGGTCGACAACGACCATAGGTGAGCAGGAAAGGGATACACAGAACGGCCTATTGACACCATTGCTAGGGACGACGGCAAACGGCGATAAAAACAAGGCCTTGCGCGCTGCATTTTATGCATTTCAGGTTGCATATTCTTTTTTCCTAATGTAAGTCGACGATCTCGTATTTGTTGGGGGAGAACAAATGCTGACTCCTGTTTTAGGTTAATCTTCATGACATATAACGTAAGCGAGGCTGGGGATCCGCATTAGGCCAATACTAACTGTTTCTATAGGGCTGGGCAATGATTGCCGTTACGTTAGGCGCCTTTCTCGGATTTTATATCTGGGGTGACCAGGCCACCCGAGGAATGGCTTGTCATTAATGCTGCATAGTAATATACTATTAGAGAAACCAAAGTTGGTATTGGGCGTGAAAAGACGCAATAGAGGCATATGAGGCATTTTTGCCCGGGTAATTATCCCTTTTTCCGCCAAGTGCACGCGGTGTGCATCTTTTGTAGCGAAATTCCCTCGAGCTTTGGCGAAAACACCGCAAAGAAGGACCGTCGTCTGAGTTTCATCCTGAGTGTATGTGGAAATCTTGACTACACAAAGTCCATTGGGTGCTTCCCTTCAGCTCTAGACACACAGTGTAAATTGGGAACGGCAGATTGAACTATTCAATTGAGATTGATTCTCCAACTACTGATACGTGGTGAGATATCGCATACTATGAAAGGATAAAAAATATGCAGAACAATGGAAAAAGAAAAGACAGCATACATTGAACAACCATCTGAATCTTTTGCTATCATATTGCTATATAAATGACGAGGTATGCTCCGTTTGGACTATAAAACTAAAATGGATCATTCACAACACATCATGCACAATAATCATGGCGGCACCTGCAACATGAATGTAAGGAATTCTTTTTTGCATGAAGCATCCAAAATTAACGGCTCATATATAGATGATATTTACCTGGGACAGCCAAGACATGTGTGTGGTATTCGAATGGTGGCATGTTCAGACCACATTTGATTTGGTACTCAGTTTAGCAGCAATCGTGATAATGGGCTGTGGTTACGAGTTCGTCCGTTCTTGTGTTAGGACATTTGAATCTAGACCAATTGGTGAGGACGGAATAAATCGGGCAACAATAAAAGTGCTGACATACTTTCGTAGGGAGAAGGAACAAAGGTGTGCGAGCCGGGTTTTATGCTTTCCAGGTTGCGTATTCTTATTTCTTAATGTAAGTTGACGATGGTGATAACACTTTTATGCTGACTCCCATCTAGGTTGGTCTTCATGACGTACAATGTGAGGATGAAATAATTATCTCAGCTTATAGTCCACTAACTCCTTTAGGGTTGGGCAATGATGGCAGTTACTTTAGGTGCGTTCCTTGGGTTTTATCTCTGGGGAGAGCAGGCAACAAGAGGGATGGCCTGCCATTGAACGCATTTGTACAGTTCTCCGCCATTCCGCTTTTTACCAATTTGGCCAAACGTTGAATATAAATTCAAATACGAAATGGAAAATCCTTCCACTTTGGGAACACAATCATCAGCAATAATTCTAGATCATATTATCATTATAATGCACCGTTATATGTCTATACTCCTTGGAAGCCGATGTAGCGTTGGGATTTTTGCCAAAACTGCTCAACATCTTCGTCAGTTATCGACGTTTTGGAAGAGATTGGGCCAAAGACAGAATTATGAGATGGCTTGTCCAAGCGAACTGAAAAGAGTGTCTGAAGCAACTTAGGACGTTTGGACGAGAACGTTGCCAAAAAATTTGGATTTTTGAGTAAACTTATCGTGGCGTTTTCCAAGTTGTAGTCATGGTTCGGACGATATCCATTGATATGATTATAACATGCAGTAATGCTGTCTAAAATATCTGGAGGAATTTGCCGACCATTTGAGGCCAACGATGATGCATAGAGTAGTAAAATGGAAAAAGCTGGTTCAAGATATGTGTTGGAAAACCAGTTCATTTGACACCGTTCCAGACGAGGGTTGGAGTCAGTGACAATGGGTGGGATAGCCTTTGTTGCTTCGAGGCAATGCTCAGCACCCAGAGACAGCATATTAAGGAATTGTTGTGAAATATTATGCGCTTGTCGAAAAGGAATGTCGAAATAATAATAAATAAAAAGGAACGGACGATATAGAACCATCCTGATGTAGAGATATAATAATCGGAGCCAGTACCATTCACGACATTGAATATCCGTGAATGAAGAGTGTAATCGCGTCATCTTCAAATGCGGGTCGTGAACGCTATCAATTACTTTCCCAATTTCCGAATCCACTTGTTGAATTAGCCGCAAAGTATCTGGAAGAGACACATATTCAGCTGTCGCGGTTAACATTGTGTTGCTCGATGCAGAAGAGATAGATGACAAAAACTTCGTGGCCAAGTCACAAAACTTAAGCCGCAAGAGGATATGATCTGTGCCCATGGCATAGACGGACTTGTTAGCATATGCTGGTGGGTAAGGTACAGGGGACGGATATTCAATGCCAATAGAAGAGGGGCGGCCAACGCAAAAACACCAATATTTTTCAAAAACGTACACGCTGAACCATGCACGATGCTTTTCATAATTCTCTGTTGGGTCGACAAGATGCAGCTCCAAAGCCACGGCCGTTCTAACCATCAAGCCGCAATACATGTATGCCTCATTGTACTTGTTTTGGGACATTCTGATGATCCCCTGAAGGGCAATAAACTGTACTAGACGTAATGATGGTGCGTGCTCAAATGGGTTGGGCACTAATCGGCGAGCCCGCTCAGCATATTCTTGAGACCAAACCTTATCTTCGTAGCCGGAAAAGTTTGTTGTGAAGGAGCTACAGCTTCCTAACGAGATGAGCGAATAGACGATTGCCAGATCCATTGCATCATCCAGATGGACCTGGGATGAGCCAGCAACATCATTATTAGTGCGCCAGGCAGTTTTGGCCCTCCGGATCCATGTATCAGGATCAAAGAAAGGCAGTATCAAGTAATACGCATTGAAGTAGTCTGCGAGATATTGCAGCATTTGCTCCTCGGTTAGATGGTGATCCGACAGTTGCAACGGCGGGGTTTTGACGCGATTCCGCCGGGCCTGTCGAATTCCGCGTACACTGGCCAACAAGTCGTCATCGAGTCCTTCCAAATCCTCGTCAATGAGACTGTAGAATCTGTCTATAAAATTGGACTCTAAAGAAACTTCTGTTGAAGGTCGTTTCTTGTTATTGTTGGTGGTAGTGGTGGAGACATTATTCGGCATTTCCGATTTTGGGTGTTGATTTGATTGATTGCGATTCAACTTTTTTTCGAAATCTGGGGTCTGAAGAATCTTGATCGAAAACTCCTTTCGAGTTCTATAATGCTCTCGGTAGATACATTCTGTGTGTAGCCTTTGACACTCTTTGCAAACATCTCCGCCAGAGCATTTCACTTTCCTTTTCCGACAATTCTCACAGGCCCTACAGGCCCTGGACGACTTGCCGTTCATGTGACAATGGAAGAAAATAAGATTTTTGCAGCAGGGACACACTCACAGGACTTGAGTGAAAAAACGAGTTAGAAAAAAAAGCCAACACAACGACAGCAAAATAAATTATTATAATAAATATGAGGAAGAAAAAAAAAAAAAAAAAAAAAAAAAAAAGAAATGCATAAAAAGCCACATCAAGTGGGGACCGCTAGTGCTGGTACCAATTCATATCATTACATATTCAATGCCAAGCTGTGCTTGACCGGCCTTTTATGACGATCTTGTCCGCAAGGAGTCAGGTACGCGCCCGCGGTGCATCATTCCCAACTTGGTCAATTTCTTCCGGAGTCTTTGAAAAAGCGCCATCCATACAGCCCATCTCTTTCAGGTCCTTGAGAGCTTTGGAACGTTTGGCAAAGTCTGCGGTGGAACCAGCCGACGATTTGCGCCTTCGTAGATTGAGGTTGGACATTACACGCGGAAGGAGGTCCGCCTCCTGAGCGGTGGTGGGGCTCTCCTCTACGGCCCTTGTCAGGAACGGGTGGGATAATGTCTCTCGTGCAGTCAGCCTTTCTGCAGGTTCCATTTTCAGGCACTTGTTGATAAAATCTTTGGCATCCTCCGACACATTTTCCCAGTCCTCATCCGGCTTGAATGCATAATCCCCCGTCAGCACCGCCTGCATCTCTTCGGCACTAGTGTCGCGGTCAAATGGATTGTACCCGCATAGGAGAAAGTAGGTGATCACCCCTATAGCCCAGATATCCACAGCCTTGCCGTGGCCAGTTTTTTTGAACATTTCTGGTGACATGTAGGAAGGAGTGCCACAGGTTGTCATGAGCATGTTCAACTTCTCTTCGTCAATGATTCGGGAAAGACCAAAATCTGCAATCAGCAGTAGCGAGTTTTCGCTCGGCGTGAGGAACAGCAGGTTCTCGGGCTTGATGTCCCGGTGAACAATTCCGTGATCATGCAGATATGCAACCCCCGTGCATACTTGATAGACAATGTCAATTGCATCTGATTCGTAGTACGCGCCCTTATTATAGATGCGATCAAACAATTCCCCTCCCTGAGCAAGGTCGGTGATTAAATACAGATCAGACTTGGTTTCAAAGTAGTCCACCAGCGTCAAAATATTGCGATGGCCCTCTGAAAGCCGTTTGAGCACAACGATCTCGTTCTTTACCATGTGTTCCCGTCCGCTCATCAACCGCTTGTTGATAATCTTTGCCGCATAGTACTGACCCGTTTCTATGTGGACGCATTCCTTCACCACCGAATACGTTCCCTGGCCAATAGTGCGCGCCTGTGTCGGTCTGTCAGTGTCCGCTCTGCACGCCTCTCTCTACGATGGCTACTCACAGTCTTGTACTTGCAGTCCACAGGCACCTTTTCCTCGCTTAACGTCGACATTACTCTATGGTGTCCTTAGCGCTCAGCTCGCGTTTTGATGACACATTTCGACGCACACACACACACGCTCTCTCGAGACGACCGGCCCGAACCCTAACATCAAAGGGGGAGTGTCTTGCTCATGCGGCTGAATTGGGATCAGCAACGGTACCGGCTTAGATGATGAAAGATTCCTATTTCAGAAGAAGTATAGGCTTTGAAGGTAGATGTGGGCCTTCTTCGGACGTGGCCGTTGATGCTCGCTCGGTCAGTGGTTTTCGGCCGTATTCGAGGCGCAGCCGAACGACCTTTTTTTTTTTTTTTTTTTTTTTTTTTAAGCTGCCGGAGGCATCACAACGCTCTCTAGTACTGATCGGGATGCAATTGCCTTGCAGAAGGGCTTTATTTTTCCGGAAAAGAAGCAAAACATCCTACCGTGCCACTGGATAGTGGCTTATTCCCACTCCCATTGGCTGGACGGGTGTGGCTTGGATCTGTGTGAGTGAGTGAGTGATAGTAGGCAACCGGCAGCAGCCCTCAAAAGGTAACAGGAAGAGCGCACGATTGATCGGACTGGACGCAATTGAACATTGTGATACTCGGTACCTGGAAACACCGCTTCACATTCCCTGCTGCTGATTCCTATTTCGAGATGGAATTTGAACCAATTTTTATATTTAAGGTTGGGTTAGGGTTATGACATAAGCAAGTTTGGAGGAATGATATGGTTGGCGGAGCTTGAGAACGTTTCAGTGGTAGTGCAATTTTGTTTACAAATTAGAAAAGCTTCAAACTCTTTTTTTTCTTCTTTCTCTTTCTGTTCGTGCGTGTGTGTATTGTGCGACTGTATTTATTAAAAGGATAAAAAAAGAGAAACGATCTTTAGGGAGTGTTTGGATAGCATTTTTGAAAAACCAGACAAGATTACGCAACTCTCCCCCCAACTTGTATGGATAAGGAAAAAAGAGGCATAGAATTTTCTAGCCATGGGACAAAATCATTCTGCACCTGCTAATGAGAACAGTGGTAGCAGCAATAGGCCGTTAGAGAATAACCACAGCAACAATAATAGCGGCTCTAGCAGCGGGTTTACCACTCCGCCTAGTAGCAACACAACGGTAGCCGATCTGGAATCAACAGACGGAGGGGCGTCGATTCCTGGAAGATCTGGATTATCCGGGTTGAGTACTTTGAGGTTACGGCGAAATGCAAACACAAGTCCGAATCAGAATAGGTTACAGACGCCCGCTGATCAAATGGCGATGGATGATTCGGAAGAACAGCCGCTTAGCTCGTCACGGCGACGACGGCGAACATGTAGCAGTGGCGAGGAGACCGTTTCTTCAAGACACAAGCGACGCCAGCGGAGTAATACCTTACGGCGCTTAACCCAGTTTGGGTCAAATTTCATGAACTCACTGACCAATAGGGACGACGAGGATGAGGCGGTTGAGCATGGCCAATATGACGATGGGGCCTCCAGTAGTAGTATTCCGGTGTTTGATACACGTTTACCTTATGGAGCTGGGTCAAGCTCGTCGCATAATCATCCGATCCTGGGAGAGCCATCCTCATCCTCTTCATCATCGGCAGCGTCATCAGCGAGCCAACTTCCTGCGTCCATATTAGGCGGGAATGGTTCACGCAGGTCTCCGTTCAACCTACGAAACCATACCCAGCCTCCAGGCCTATCCTCAAGTTCGGACGGTGGGTTCGAGAATCAAGCGGCCATGCTTTCACGGTTGTTGGCAATAGCTGCATCAGTAACGGCCACCTCACTTGTCGGAGCCTCTCACCGCAGTGGAGTTGGGTTTGGACGGTCCTCGTCTGCCGAATCTAACGACACTGACAACAGTTTCCATGGGTTTTTGGATGGTCTTAATAACGGACTTTTAGCCTCTGAGCTATCAAACTCACTGGGTAATGGTAATGGCAATGGCAATAACAGCGAAGACGGGACCTCAACGGATGACCAGAGAAGAACCCAAAACTTTTTCAGAATGTTTCGATTCCCGCAATCCTCACCGTCTTCCGACGATTCTCCAGGAATGGTCCCAGTGCTGTTGGTCGGCATTCGTGCTGTGGACGGAAATGAAGATGCAGAAACTTTATCCCCCACAAATATCGGTGCAGATGCCACAACCCCCGGGAACCTTTCATTTTTCGATGCGGCATCATCGAGATCCATTCGGATGAATAACGACAATAGTAACAATAATAATCGATCAGAAGCATCATTCGCTAATGAACATGATGCTTCACATCAAGAAACTCAAGAAGTAGGCGAGGAGGAAGAAGATGATGATGAAGGGTTCTTATGGTCAAACCCGCCGCGTTCGTCAGGCCAGTCCTTATTAGAGCGATTGAGATCACCATTCACGCATTCGTCCCCTAGCCGGACCAGCCGAAACAATTCGGACATGCTCTTTGATGATCTCTTTTCTGACAGAGATCGCCATACAAATGGCCAGAGAGCACCTGATGAGCCGACTTCCGCTGCATCTGGCAGCGGCCGTCAACCACAGCACCGTCAGTCATGGATTGTATACGTCGTGGGAGGAACATATCCTGACAACCACCCAATTCTCCTTGCACCATCGCTGTTCACTGATAACCCGTCATATGAAGATTTATTAACATTAGAAAATTTCCTTGGTCAGGCAAAACCACCGATAGCGACAAGGGAGGAGGTTGACCAGGCTGGTGGTATTATTCTGTACCAGCCAGGCGAGACTTCCGTCACCCTGGGTGAACGATGTTTGATTTGCTTGAGCAATTATGAGACGGCTGAAGAATGCAGAAAGCTCAACAAGTGTGGTCATTCTTTCCATAAAGAATGCATAGACCAATGGCTCACCACCGGTAGAAACTCATGTCCTCTATGTAGGGGAGAAGGCGTAAAGCCTTTGGATAAACGTCGTGCTGGCGGGCCACCATCATCTTCAGAGGCTCCTTCAAACACAACAACAGTATGAGGCTATATATTTATGTTATATTTAATTCATTGCATATAAAGAAAAATGTTAACTTGATATGCAAACTATGCCTGGTATGTTTTTTGGTTATGCATAGGAACTGGTATGCATAACGCCAACTGACCGTGGATTCCTCAAACTCGACTCTGCCCGCGTAGGCAGAATAAACCACATAAAAACCACTGTGCAAGTTTCTGAGCTTATCGACACTTATCAGTTTTACTTGAGTCGTGAAAATAAATTGGTACGTCCCCCGGACAACCGATAAAGACGCGTTGACGCGTTAATGGAAATCTTTTTGGTCTATTATTGGGACGCGTCAAATGGCTTTGTTTATGATAAAAAACGGTACTTTATATAGTGCGAAAGTGAGTTCGAAGCATTGATTCGTTATTTAAATAGAGGTGCTAATAACGTCTCATAGTGTCCCCCATGTTCAGCTTTGGAACGTTACCATCTGGCGCCGATACCTCTGGATCAAGTGACGGATCTGGAAAGATCAAAGAACATGCTAGACTATCCTCCAGTTCGGACATTCATACAAGTCCTGGCAAGAGCAAAAAGGCCAAATCGACTAGTGCGCTAAAGAAACCCGACAAAACTCCCATAAAAAGTTATGGATATTTAGGCTTTAAATCAAAGAAAAATAGCCAGGACATACCATCCGAAGATAACGCGGTACAGTGGCAGAGCTCGTCACCTATTTATCCCACAGAAGACTGCATTGACCATCTACCGCGTAAGAACATTGCGATTGATGATTTAGCTCAATCTGTACCAATCAGTGACCCGGCAACAGAATTGGATCGGAAGTTTGGTAGTAATCCACCTAACAACTCGTGGTCATATAACGCCGGGGGAAATATAGAGGCAAGGTCTAACCATCAGTTTCGTCGTTCCAGAAGCGAATTGCATCATACCAAATGGTCATTCAAGGGCCATGGTAGACACTTGTTTTCTCCGACTTCCCGTAGGTCATCATCTATGGACGCCAGGAACACTGGCAGACGACTATTCACAGATACAGCTAAAACCGAAAAGAAAGCTGACCCGGAGGATGAATTGAAGAAGGAAGAAAGCGCGGGGGAGAGCGATCTAGAAAAGTCATTTTTCGGCACACCAAGCTCGCCGCCGCCGCCACCGCCAGCGCCCCAGAAGAATGACGAAAATAATGACGACGAATCTGATTCTGATCTAGACATTTCAATGTTAAACGAAAAAATCAAAAACCGTGAGGCATCAAAGGAACAATCATTTAGTCAAATGCCCAATGAACAGTTATTTATAGAAAACCAGGCATCGAAACAAGAGTCAATCTTAGAGCACCTTAGTTTACAGGATAAAAGTGATGATGATCAGGAAAAGCAGCAGCATAATGGTGCCGAAATTAGTGAATCTGATTCGGACTTTGAAGCAGAACTTGTGAACTACATCGAGTCTAAACATGATAAACCTGTCAAGTCATCTCCGCCGAAACCCGCTGCACCACCGCCTCCTCCTCTAATCCCAGGAGAGTTTGATGAAGATAGTTCCGAAAGTGATTCAGAAATGGAAAACATTGGTAAGCTATTAGAAGAAAGAGAAAGGAATGGCCGCCCAAATGATCTGAAAAATGCAAAGACAGTCCGCACTAGACAGGACTCACCAGAACGACCGGCATTTAAATGTGTTATTTCAAACCCTCGGCTTCACAGATATGTTGTGCATTCGGTAGAACAGAGCACATATACGATTAACAACTTGTCCCGTGACCAGCTGATTCTAACCGTGATGGATTTGACAACGGTTAGGAAAACTGTCTATCTCCGTGATGAGTGGCTTACTGTTACCCCTGAAACTGGAGATGTGATTCAAGTAATAGGGAACTATGAACCATCAGAAACAAGTGTCGTTGTTGATAAAGAGAATGGGAACCTCTTTATCCTTCATCCTGATTTTCTAGTCAACTGTACACATGTTGCCGAATCGTTTTATTGCCAGAGGAAAATTGTCATTAGAGATCGTATGCGGAGCTCTGCAGATTTACCAAACAAGGCAATGTTGTATGGTGATATCATTCATTTGTTATTTCAAAGTTGCCTCGTTCAGAGTGATTTCAGCGATGTGTACATGAAAAGAGTACTCAAAGACTTAGTCGAAAATCAATTCTTTGAAAACTTATTACTAATCGGTTTGAAAGTAAAAGACACACTCGATGAACTGGAAGAACGATTACCTCAGATACAACGTTGGAATAGCCTCTATTTCCGACCTGAGCCCCTTCCGACTTCAACAGTCTTTGAGCATCGAAATCCTAATTCTGGTGCTTTGGTTTCTGCGAGCAAGGTAGTTGCAATTGAGGAAGAAATTTGGTCGCCATTATATGGGCTGAAGGGCAAAGTTGATGTTACTATGCAAACAACCCTCAGAGACGGTGTGATAAGAGGCAATTATTTAACTCCAATGGAAATCAAGACATCCACAAATACCAGAAGTATGGCTCATCGAGCGCAGACTACTCTTTATACGTTGTTACTTTCGGATCGCTACGGTGTCCCCATTAAACATGGGTTACTTGTGTATAGCCATGCTGGGGAGGTAGTAAGGATCCCAGTGTTTAGTGATGAGATTCGAAATTTGCTTTCGCGGCGGAATGAAGTGGCCGTTTTTGCCAAGAACAACAAGAGCTACCCAGAAGTAGTCAAATCACCGCAGAAATGTCAAAACTGTAATAGACGTGATGTGTGTATGATTTTACACAAAGCTGTTGAGGACGGTGACGAAGTCACGAGCGGCGTTGAAGAAGTTTTCAAATACGAAACAGATCACATCACTCAAACACATATTAACTTTTTCAACCACTACAATGATCTTCTAGATAAAGAAGGGCAGGATATGAATAGACATTTGAAGGAAATTTGGACAATGACCAGTGAGGAAAGAGAGAAAATTGGACGCTGCTATGGAAGTCTTGTAACGAAGCCGACCATGGGTGGAGCAAAGCAAGTGTCCAACGGAAGGTTCAATTATATTCTCACCAGAACTGATAAAATCAATTTCACAGACTCCCAGTTAGGTGCCGGGGACCACATTATAATTTCAGATGAAACAGGCAAAGTTTGCTTGTCGCGTGGCGTGCTTCGATCGATGAACCGATATGAGGTAGAAATTGATACGCAATCCTCTATTGAATATGTGGCGGCAAAGTTGCCAGGATTTGACGAGAACGACCAGCAACTATTTAACAGTATTTTGCCTGGTAAGAGTGAAAAAGTCGTGAACAAAAACGTCAAATTCCGAATTGATAAGGATGAATTTGCGCATGCAATGGCGCTGGCTCGTAACAACCTTATTCAATTGTTCACACGAGATGACGGCGATGTTTCTAGAAGGGAACTGGTGGTTGAAAAGAGGACTCCGCGTTTTGATAATGTCAGTGCAGTTGCATTTTCTGACGAAGTCCAACGTTTCAATTCAGACCAGCAGAAAGCCATTAAAATGTCAATGACAGCCCAGGATTATGCACTCATTCTTGGAATGCCTGGGACCGGCAAAACGACCACTATTGCAGCATTAATTCGATCGATTGTGGCTCAGAATAAGACAGTTCTCATTGCCTCATACACACATTCCGCAGTTGATAACATTTTAATCAAGATTAAAGATTCCGGATTCGGTATAGCTAGGATTGGAGCGAAAGGACGGGTTCACCCCGAAGTTGCACATTTAGTTCCGTCCGTGGACCTGAGCAAGACGAATGGGCTTGAGGATATTGAGCATAAAGTTAAGGCTGCATACTTTGATCCGCCAGTTGTAGCAACAACTTGTCTTTCTATTAACAACTGGCTGTTTACAAAACGGAAATTTGACTATTGTATCGTGGACGAAGCATCCCAAGTTACGTTGCCTACTTGCATCGGTCCATTGCGTCATGCTGAAACTTTCATCTTGGTTGGAGATCATTATCAACTCTCCCCATTGGTCAAGAGTGCTGACGCATTGAGTGGAGGATTAGACCTGAGCCTGTTTAAATACCTGTGTGAACTACATCCTATGGCCGTGATTAATTTGGAGCATCAGTACCGAATGTGCGAAGATATCATGATTCTTTCAAACAAGTTGATTTACGATGGACGGCTAAAGTGTGGTAACGACCAAGTTGCAAACCAAGTGTTGCAGATTCCCGATGAAAGCAAAATCGATACATTCAAGAACTTACCTGCGGAAAAAGAAGATGACTGGATGAAACATGTGCTCAAAGAAGAGTAAGTGACGCGCCACAATGGTGTGGGACTATTGCTAACAACTATAGGTCACGAGTAATTTTCCTGAATACGGATAAACTATCGGCAGAAGAGACGTGGAAGAATGAACGGATCCAAAACCCGTCGGAAGCTGAAATTGTTCGGCAAACGGTGGAGGGCCTGTGTGAATGTGGAGTTGCAGAAAATGATTTAGGTGTGATCACTGTATATCGGTCACAATTGAATCTATTGCAGCAAAACCTCCGAGCAAGGAAGCGGCTAGAAATTCTAACAGCGGATAGGTTCCAAGGAAGAGACAAAAACTGCGTCATCATTTCTTTAGTTCGGGCCAACGACAAGGGAATGGTTGGAGATCTTTTACGAGACTGGAGAAGATTAAACGTAACGTTTACACGAGCCAAGAGCAAACTAATCATTATTGGGTCCCGACGAACATTGGAATCGGCAGAAGTGCTAAACGAGTTTCTGAAACTTATTGACAGCAAAGGATGGATGTACAACCTTCCAATTAATTGCATTGAACAATACAACTTCCCGGGGCCATTGCCGACACCACGAGGATCCTCATCTCGGAAAAACCAGAGAAGTGCACAAAAAGACCAAATTCCTTCTTCTCCAACACCAAAACGGTCTCAAGGAAGAACTATATTAAGTGAAAAGGCATTGGCTAAAAAACCATTCTTGAATGAGGTTCTCAGCGAAATGAAAAATAGCGTTGGGACACTACCGGAAAATGAAAAATAAAAATAAAAAGCGGCGGAAGGTCGGGCGTGACACATTCATTCAACACCAAGATGTCAACCGATGAGCTTGTACTATCCAAGGATCCAAATCACCCAGCGAATGTGATTTGTGATCTGTGTGGTCTATTCTTTGAGAAGGACTGGGTTGTCGGCACTGGTGGAGGTATGAGCATCCGAGACGGCGACACTGTATATTTGGCGCCATCCGGTGTGCAAAAAGAGGCATGTATTATTTATTAAAGAGCATTTTTTGTGTATATCAGTAATAGTATACTAACAGTTTTTACGTTTACAGCGAATGAAACCAGAGGATTTGTTTGTTATGGATCTTAAGACGAAGGACTATTTGCGAACTCCGCCAGTATACAAACCATCAGCATGCACACCATTATTCTTAGCTGCATACACGGAACGAGACGCAGGCGCCTGTATCCACACCCATTCACAAGCTGCCGTGATGGTCAGTTTGTTGTACGATAAGGAATTCCGAATTTCAAATATTGAGCAGGTCAAGGGTGTTCCAAAAGTTACTGAACCCGGTAACCTTAGCTTTTTTGACACATTGGTTATCCCCATTATTGAAAATACAGCGCATGAAGAGGATTTGACTCCGGACTTGGAAAAGGCGCTGAAGGAATATCCAATGGCTTCGGCGGTAATTGTTCGCAGACATGGCATTTATGTCTGGGGTGCCAATGTGTGGAAAGCCAAGGTATTGAATGAATCCATTGATTATTTGATGGAATTGGCCATCAAGATGAGATCGTTTGGGATTCAAACTGATGGTGCCATTGGCTCGGAGAGAGAAACTAGAATTAGATAGACATGCGCAATTATACTGAATTTTAGTATGAACATATGTGAGAGAACCTAATAGGAACTGATTGCACTGATTGCATTAAGCACGTTGACTATTCTCATAACTTCATGTAACGGCTCCCTTTAGGGTCTTTTCCGGGTAAACCGAAGAAAGTTAATCATCCTAACGTGTGCGGCGTGGGACGCGTACAACGCGTGTATTTTTCAAATTAAATTACTTCAACGGACGCGTTTATTATAGCTCAGTGGGAGACTATACTATGGATGGTGAAAACTACAGCTCGTCATCAGCTGTTGATCCGGAGCTTAAGGCTTTCATTACAAATTTAGTGTCCGCTCTTGGTGGGCCAGACTTGGGACAAGCTCATAAGCCGTACAAGTTAGGAGACGATGCTTTGGCGTGTCTTCGAGATATAAAAAAGTGGATCAAAGGATACGATGAGCGACTCGATCGGTGGGATGTTGCAAGAGCAATCTCAGAAACTTCCCTAATGACTTTTGATCTTTTGGAGATCCTCACGAGATGGGAATTGGCGCATCAGAATGGCGATAAGGTGAACAAACATATGGATCGTATTGCATTGGCTTGCTTAGAGCTTTTGGTTCCGCTAACATGGCCATTGGAACTGAACAAGACGACGTCGACAAATAATCATTACAAGCATGCGCCATACCTGAACGCTGCGCGGGTTAGGTATAAAAAAGCGATTTTAAATCATCCACAAAAGGCTGTGTTGCGGGCAATCATACGACTAGCAGTTCCAGTTTTGAGAATCGAGCTTAAGGAAAGAACCATTAGAGATGAAGGTATTTTGAAATTGGTAGTCTATTTCTTCAGAAACATTCTAGCGATTGATCCTCCTGAGTCGCAATTGTATGACGTTAACAATGACGTTTCTCGCTCAAACACTATTATTTCATTTCAAGAGCAGGACGTGTTGGATTTCCTCAACTTACTAGCATCAGGGATGGGGAAGGAATTTGTTGTTCAGGACACACCAGTGTTAGAAAGCTTATTCTATTTGCTTCGAGGAATTGAAGCCTGTGACCTGTATAGTGATGTTGCGGGGGAGACCAAGAAGACACCTGCCAACAGCAGTCTACAAGAGCTTTTGGAACAGGAGGAGGAATTGAAACGTAAGATCCACCGTAATGGATCCTCTAGGCATAGCAGATTCGGAACTATGGTTTCGATGAATTTCCAAAATGAAGGACGGTATACTGTTTCCGGCCAAACTGCATTGACCAATACAACTTCTACATTAGAAAAACTTGATGCCAATAAGAAATGGAGGAAACCACTCCGTAGTAGAAAGGGGAAGGGCGGTGCATGGGATATTGAAGTGCCAATGAACGATCAGGCAAAATCCGAGTTGACTACGTTTATTGAAAACTTCCTGGACAGCGGATTCAATTGTAAGTGGAACGAGCATTGCGGATTAACTATTGTATACTAATTGCTCCTCTGTTTAGCACTCTTCACGGCAATCCGAAAGTTGATCGAACAGGATGTTGAACGACTACTGGAGGCACATAAGATGCATTACTTATTTTTAGTTGGATGGTGTTTGGAGGCCGAATTGTTGCGACGGAAAAGACAAAAACTTCAAAGCCAAGAAAATGACGATTTTGGCGTGGTAGCTGCTGCGTTGCATCAAAACAATTTCATTGTGGTAATGAAGTTAATGGGGGAATCTTTTGAGAGGGGAGAGAAGCAAAATTTTGATGTTCTGTACGCCAGCATCGTTTGTTTCACACAAATTTTATATGTCATCAAAGACATGGAACGAAGCGTGAGCGAAGATGACCAGGATGTGGCGGAGAATATGAAATTGAGATTGTTTTATGAAGAGACATCTCTCAATGTTTTGGCACAGTTACCGAAAGCGGCGAATGCTCAGTCAGAGGCATTCCTAAAAGCTGCAATTGAGCTGAACCATATTCTCATGAAAATGTTGGGCTCATTTTCCGAACAACACACAGTGTTGTATATTAGGACTAAACGAAGGAGAAGAAAAGCTAAAAAGCAAAAGCAGCAACAAAAACAGCAGGATGGTTCTGAAGAGCAGACTACTGAATATAATGATGATATCGATAATGAGGGAGAAAGTGAGGAAGAAGCAGAAAGAATCACGACTGATCGTAAATTTGAATTTTCAAAGTTTGAAGACAAATTTTTCAATGAGGACACTCTGGATTCCTACAAGCGGTTTTTGCGAAGCTATAGCGAATTGACTCCACAAGAAATAAAATGGCCGTTGACATTTTTCCATCGAATGTTCGTCAAGAGGGGGATCCACTCTTTATTGTTCAGCTTGGACTTTTTGAAACTTTTGGATATGATACTCAGCTCACGGGATGGGTTGCCTTCGACTCATAAATCACGACCGGAAGTTGAGAATTTCACAAAATATTACATGATGAAGCTGAGAGAGTCGTTAGTAAGGACTCCCAGTCTATATGTGGAATTGTTGTTTCCAAAGATTTCGAATGATGTCTACTACCTGGATCATGGCCACGACGATGCTAGACGACAAAAGAACAAGTATGCAGCAGCGATGGAGTTTACTCAGGATGGCCTGACAGAGGAACAAAAGATTTCTATCGTTGTCGCATCATTATTAGACGAAGACAAGATGCATTTGGTGGAATGGATAACTGAAAAGTTGGAAGATATTATCCAAATTTTTTCCAGAGTTTGTGCTGCACGCGGTGGCACCACGGTTGGACATGCTGAAGAATTAATACCTGGACCAGAAGAGACGGATAAAGCCAATGCAATTGAAAAAGACAGTAAATTCCGTCTCCTTCTAGACCTCTTGGGATTTGAAATCCCCCATTTGAACAATAAAAAATGCTACATGCCCGGGGAAATTTCTATTGGGAAGATGCAAGAATGGTTGCGATATCTTAAGATTTATATGGTTGAACGGGTTGATCTGGAAGGTTTGTTAGCCGCAGATTATCTGAAAAAGAAGAATCAGCGCCAGTCCCGAGAGGCTTCACATGAAGTTGACAATTACGATGAGAATGATGGCTTTATCGATAATGATGACGACGACGACGATAATATGGATGCGTTTAACGATGCTCGATTCAATGCTCTCCCACAAGACGAAAGAGAAAAACGAAGACGAGGTGACGGGAACGGTGACAGCGGGAAGCAGTCTAAAACTAAAAAGCGAAGAAAGGTCAACCCATCTGCCCCACGGAGTGTTGCACGTGCAATTGCTGAGAATCAGCAGATCAAGAGTAGCAAGTACATTTCTATTTCCGATGATGAGAGTGATGAAGAAAGGGACAGGGCCTTCTTTGAGTCTGAGAGACAGCTTCGTGTTCGACTGGCAGAGAAGTTGGGTCTTAGTACTGTTATTCCGGATAAGGATGTTGCAGAGTCGCTGTACAAAGAAATCAATTCTCGATGGAACAACGATGATGATGCGCAATCTGACAATGACAGAGGTGGTGGTAATGATGAGGACCAATTGGCACCGTCTGGTTCAGATGGTGAGGCCAACAACAATAGAGAAGAAGACCCATTGGCGCCATCTGATGACGATGATGATGATGGTCAAGCTAATGGCGAAGCTTCTCCAAACTCCAATGAAAATAGTACTATAAATAACGCACAGACGGAGCATGGCGAAAATGACCACGAAGACTCCGATAATGACTCCGATAACGATGTCGGAACCCGACGTCGACGAATTGCATTAAGTGATGACGAAGATTAATTAATAAATACATATATATTACACAGCATGCTTTGTCGTTCCAATTCGATTTCCTCGAACCTACAATTGGGGTTAGAACTGAACGTGTCCACTCTATTATTTCCTCTTACATTTTCCCAGTCAATTTTCTCATCAATCTCATCGTCTATTATGCCACAAACGGCCACGGACTCGCCTCGTAATAAATAAAGTCCTAAATCTATGACTTCAGTGGGTTCATCTGGGGATATAATTCGCTCTTTAGCACCTGAGAGAACCAAATTTGTAGATTGGTCGTACCCCTTCAATATTCCCACAAAATTTCGTCCATCCGTTGTTATTATAGCCACATTTTCTACAGAGTTAGCATTTTTCCAATCGTTCCACGTGTCCACTTTCACTTACTCTCTATAAAACCACTGAGACTGGACATGATATATTCGGGGTGAATGTTTTGTGGCCGAGAAGTGTATCGTAGATTTATTAATCTCCCAACATCCCACAAATACTTTTGCACACTTTCATGCTGGGCGATGAAGAACGAGTGCTGAATGAATTTCAAGTAACAAACCTAATGCCCTTAACGAGGGAAACTCGTTTTGCTGTCGACCAGAAACGGGTTGACGATGCATCATGTGAGTCTAGTGCAGATTCTAAGAAAACGCCACAGTCAAGCCCCAAAAAGCGTGGCAAGAAGGCAAAACAATCAGGACTCAAAAGGTTACCAAAAGAGCGTTGTGATTATACTCGAGAAGAGAAGATTGGCATTCAGATAATATCTCGTCTTCCTGGATCCACAATTACGACAAAACCAAAGCTTCAGGCAGTAATTGATTCCATTCTCCCTGGCTATGATCCTACTGATGTCCTCAAGGCCGTTGCGAAGATGGCTGAGGTTGATTCTGATGAAGAGGGCGGGCTCAGGATATCCTAGGTTTGAGGCGAAAGAGGTGTGTTTGGTTCTGTGGTGATTATAAAAATGGAATATTATGTAACCATTTAGGCAGAGTAGGATGGATTCTACTCCAGCTCAATAGAGACGCTGTATGCATTCTTATGTATCTTCATATCGTCATATGTAAAAGTTGACCATATGCAGAAGGTAGCATTATCGTTGTGATAAAATGGCCCGCAGCACACGTTGTCTGTGCAGCAGGAAACGAAGCGCAGTTCCTAGAACCCTCCCGAGGGTGCGTATGCTTTGCGAGTGATCCTCTTTTCTAGAAACGAAGCAACAGCACTGGAGCATACATTCTCCGCGTAGCGGAGCTGCCTTTTCTGCTTCTTCTCGGAGAAAAGAGAAGCCGCCGGCAGGGACAAACTTCCTCTAGGACGACTGAGGATAAGTATGCCCTGTGGATGGCCTCCTTTACTAGAAAAGAAACAAAAGCTCAGATATGCTGCTCTCCGATTGAGGTGGCATAGTGAACTATTCCAACCTCAATACAGCCGGACCATAACGACTTCACCACACAACCTTTCTGCCCCATCTCAAAACTCACACCAATAGTCTATATTAAGTATATTATACAACACAATGCTCCTCCTCGGTACCTTGGATGAGCTTTGCCACAGATTGGATTGTCGACAGGACCATCACAGTGAGCCCGAAGGCAATGCATACATAGGACGGTATTCGGTGTTTGAGCTCCTTGTTGGATAGCTTCAAATAGCACATGGGCGGTAGAACGTAGGCCATCAACGCAGCGGTGGAGGCGCCTACAATTTCCAAAATCGCGCCCAAGTTACAGGTAAATAATGAAACCGCCATACACACAAACACCAACAACGTTGTCGAAATGACGTGTTTCTGTGTAGTGTGCTGAACTGGATCAGGCCAATAATATGTTAAAATGACCTCCCGACAGACAAAAATCTCCAACGGCAACGTAGTAACCATATTAAGACCAAAACAGAATCGCGCAATGTTAGCCATAACGTCGTCTCCTGGGAAAGAATTGAGCACGTTACCTTTAGTTCCATCCTTAAAAATTAAAAACCCGCCAACCCCCATAATCATGCAAAACGCCATTGAAACACCCGTGCTCCAATGTGTGACCCATGCAAATCGGTCCAACGTTGGGGTCTTTAGGGACTCAAAGATTAGCAAGGAATTGTGGTGACACACAAATGCAAATGAAATGACCGAAATACCTTGTAAGAGGCCACTATTGATTGTGAGCAAGGGGGTGGAAAACTCGCCCGCGCCGTCATTGATGGCGGGTCCTCTAATGACCACGGTAAAGACGATGATGGCCATGGACACCATCGCCAGCGCACTGGCCTTGGCCAGCTTGGAAATGTTCTTGTTGAGCGATAACGGATATGAAATAAACACAGTCACTAAAATGATGATGGTGTTTCTCTTGGACAGGATGCCCACCACGGGGATGGTGTGAAGATTAGGGAAAAGCGCATTGACCACGTGTGGGATGGTGTCGCCAATGATGACGCAAAACGCCATTGACCCGCCCAGGGCAAAGACGGCCTGTGCGATTGATATTACGATTAAGCCGGGCTTGCCATAGCATCGGGCCACCGTGGCTTGGAACGTGTCGGTGCCACTCATCTTCGCGTTGATGATGATGAGACGAATTGTCCAATCCACTGTGGACGTGAGGATTAGCAGCAGCAAGATGCCGCCAATAAGACCGGCCTGCTTGACCGCGTAGGGCTGTCCAACGATGCCGGCTCCAATGATCGAATTGGACATGTTTAAGAAGGCGCTCTTGAGATTGGACTTGCTGCTTTCGTCGGCAAGGTTCTCGAGATATTCATTGGCACCCAACGCGGTAGTGCGGCCTCTATTTTCGTCGTGAAGCAGGGCAATCTCGTCCATATCGAATTCTTCCGAAAAGCGCACGTCCTCCTCTTCGTCGCCGCTGCGTTTCCGGGTCCCGCTCTCCAGCGACGACAGCGACGACCGCGAGAGGACGCTCCCGTCATCGTCATGCTGGCCCGCCGGCTCATACCGTTGTTCAGACGATGAACCAGCTTCGTTCATTCTGCTATATCTGGCTCTCTGTCAGTGTTATTGAAGTGTTGGGATGAGCTGGAAAAATAAAAAAATGAACAACGAAACAGTTACCCCGACATACCGAAACATGAGTGCATGGGTTCAACCCCAGCCAGATTAAAGTGGGGCAGGTCCTGGAAGAGCTACGGGCGGGTTGTGTGGGGCAGATAGGTTAGGGCGGTTTAGGTTTGGCTCTGTCACTTTAGACTTTAGAAGGGTTGGCGATGGTGTGTATTGTATGGGTTGTGAACGTTTCTGCTTAAGGTCATGAATTTTGAGCGTATTTGGTTGGCGGACTTTTACTCTAGACTTTCAGAGTTTGGCGTGTATAATTTTTGGTGTTATAGTGCTTTTGGTTCTTTTCTAGAAAAGAACGCTGTTGGTAGATGTACGTCCACTCGTACTACCACTTGAGATGGGTCCGAGCTCATCGCCGACCTCTAACTTTAGACTTTTACACAGGTTTGATGTTACCAGTGCTTTTGGTTCTTTTCTAGAAAAGAACGCCGCCGGCAGGCATATCTTCATCATTCGTAGTCATCAATTTCCTCACTAAACGCTGTGAGCTTTGAGCGGACCTGGTCAATGACCTCCTGCCCCACAAAGAGACGTCCTGGAGGATCCTTGATCCCGGCGATAGCGGTGATGGCAGCAATTGTGTTGTCAAAGAACTTTGTGGGGAAGATTGTGGAGGACTGGATCAGTTGGCGAGTTTTATCTGTTAACGATCCCTGGTATTTTAATGAGGGCTCCGAGAATACCACTGGATTCGTCAACACGGTCAGTTCTCCAGATGCCTTCACAACGGTCACTCTGACATTATACGACAGAAGACCTAAAGCCACACCTTCGCAGTAGCTTTCTACGGCCTGTTGGCCACCGGAAAGCACGCCCAGCCCTGGTCCACCACTACTAGCATTCACGTCTGTGACGGCTATAAAGTGGCCGTTCCGTTGACGCTCGAAAGTCGGAATTACGGCTTCCATAATGTTTGTACAATTGAAGAATGTCGACTGCAACTGGCCAGTGACCTGCCAGTCTTCCATTTCGAGGACTGCCCCGAAGTACACTACAGAGCGTTAGCTTTTGATACATGTTTCATTTTACCGTCATCGTCCTTCTTACCCCTGGTCGTGCAATGAATAACAATGTCAATATGGCCCCATTTGTCCACAATTTGGGCGACAGCTCCGATACATGACCCGCGCTCGCTGTTTTGACGTTAATTTCGAATTTCACTGTACAGTTTTCTGTCGTACACTACTCACCTAGGATCCATGGTGAGCACCATGAGCGTCTCGGAATGTGTCATTTCCAGCGTTTGCATTTCGAGCTCGTCGGAGTGGGTCCGGTTGGTGGCCACGCAATGGCCCTTGCCCAGGGCCCGCTTGACGAGCTCCTTGCCCAATTGGCTATGGAAATACGGTATAAACCATACCTGTTTGTCCATATTTGTTGCTGGGGGTATGCTGGAAGATGGTGTCGGATGTAAGGCTCGTGAAGATTGGGAGATTGGCCGGATCCGGCGATAGGCCGGACCAGCTCTTCAGAGCTGAGCAGCGTGGTTAGAGTACAAATAGTGTGTATAAGTGGACTAGACGATTTACAAGGTCGTGTTTGCTCCTATCGAAGAGGTTTTGGCCACGGATGAGGCCGGTTTGCAGCTGCATGTGTAAGACTTACTCTGTCCGGTAAAATCTAATCAGCACTCTAAGGGGCTCGTAGAGAGGGCATCGCTATCATGTGCAATTGAGAGGAAGCGGCATAGGACGGGAGCTCAATTCATGAAATATGCGCACTAACAGGAGTATGTTAGAGGACTATACGTTTCAATGAACATGCAGAGGGTGTATGCCCTGCGGGCGGCCTTCTTTTCTAGAAAAGAAGCAAAAGCACTGGCACATACTCTCCGCGAAGCGGAGCTACCTTTTTTGCTTCTTTTCGGAGAAAAAAGAAGCCGCCGGAGGCACTACACACCAACCACAGTGACGAGTGCCTTGTGGGGGCCACAAAAAGAGGCAAGAGCATAGTGAAGGGTACCATGTTGGCGCCCAGTGTCTAGTGCGAAAAAGCTTAGTGTGGCTATTTCACAACACCGTTGAACCCTACAAGTCCAATTAAGCTTAGAAACCCGGTGGTGCGTTTCTGAAACCCGCTGCTGATCTACAGCGCCATCCGCTGGGAAGGTTTCCGACGCATAAACTTAGTCTGTAGCTATGCATACTTCTCTCGCCACAGACTATGACTCTAGGCCCTGACGGCAATGAACACGTTTGAAGTTCCACTGCCGCCTACCTATTGTGGTGCGCGAGAGGCATTTCGCGTCAATGACTGGTTGTTCCGTGTTGCAAGTTACCTCAAGTGGCAGAATATTCCTAGCGACCAATGGGTCCACCGTTCCACTGCATACTTGGACGGAATTGCTGCTACTTGGTTTGAACACTACGTTGATGGAGACGAGGATTGGGCCACGTTTTGCGAAAAGTTCAAGGAGGCGTTCTATCCGCTTGATGATCAACAAGTCGTAAATCGGGAAATGGACAGGTGTCGTGTAAAGAATAAACAGGTCCCAGACTACTTGCTCAAGCACCACTACATTAACAGCCTCAACCCGGAGGTTGCTAGGATGGTTAGAATGTTTGAGCCCACAGATACGCAGCATGCTATGACCCAGGCCGGTTATGTTGAAGAGTACCTGAACAGTCAAGAACAACAGTATCAGGGGAAGCTGACCCCTGAGCTCAAATCTCGGCTTGATAGGGCCGGCCGTTGTTATTATTGTAGGAACAAGGGCCATACGATTGGCGATTGTCACATGAGAACGCATAATAGTTGAAATATAGTTTCGTTTGATTCAATGCTACTTTAGTATGTCGTTATCTACAGTTTTGTCTGCTTGATGGGTCGTCTGTTGGAGTCAAACTGTAACCTTAAGCCGTGAGTGGCCTTGAGGCCTCGAAATTCCCGCAGACCATGATTATACAGCTCATATGCGGGCATGTATCCATCAACAAACTTCCTTACGCCCTCATCACTCATTCCGGATTTCCCGGACTGTTTCATTGCATGCTCTTGCTGCAACCTCCAGCTATAGACGTACTGGATGCTTTGGGCGTCTAAATGAACGAGAGCATCAAACGTGTCCCAGATGGCATCATACTGTTTCAATTGCTGGTTGATGTATTTGACGTTTTCCAACGAATGGTTCTTGAGAGTGCCTGAGCTCTTGTTCCAGAGATCTACCAACTCTGGCTCCGGAAGCGCAGTGAATCCAACACACCATCCTTCGAACAACACAATGTCATATGGGCCCGTTGCACGGACAAACTCGGCTTCGGATGCTCGATCCCCTTCCCCATTGAAGGCTGATTTGTCATACTGTGGGACTAGAGTTGGTTGCTGCTGGATCAACGATTGCATGGTTTCCTGACACAACTTGATATCGTGCGTTCCTGGCAACCCACGATGTTGCACAAGTGTATTCCCCGTAGCCGCTACTTTCACCTGGTCCGCGTGGGTCAAGTAACAGTCATCTAACGAGTACTCGACGACATTAAGACCATGAGGGTTCTGTCGGAGTTCTGCGGCGACGGCCTTGACTACGGAAGACTTGCCAGAGCCCTGAGGACCGCTGAGCCCGACAATGAGCGGTCGCGCAGCGTTCACACCTTCTTTGTGCACTTTTACTCTTTGAAGAACAAAGTCCAGTACTGCCTGTGTGCTATATGGTCTCATTGATAGGGAAAGAGTCAAGTGTGGGGGAGGGTTTGTCGGCTCATTTAACGCATCCAGTGCCCTAACCCAGGTCTCCGCAAAAAAAAAAAAAAGGGTCTCAAAATGGTAATTTCGAGGGTGTACAAGTATTGTGTGTCGGGCGAGCAGTTTTGGGCTCTCAGATTAGTTCTCGATGAGATGTTATATACGTATAGCGATTACTATGAGGACAAGTAACCTGGCCCCCAGTTCTCTTCAGACAAATATTTTAAAGTTACAGAGTCATGATTCTAGGTTCAAACGGCACCAGCCTTTTTGAGACGTTCAACGAGCTCGTCGGTGGACTCGACGATATCACCGGCTTGACGAGATGGAGGACCGGTGACCTTGAGCACTTCGAGTCTGTCGCCAATGTCGACGCCAAGATCTTCTGGCTTGACAACCTTCAACGGCTTCTTCTTGGCCTTCATAATCTTGGGCAAGGCGGCATAACGTGGCTCGTTGAGACGGAGGTCGGTGGTGACCACCATTGGCAGCGGCGCACTGACGGTCTCAACACCACCATCAATTTCTCTGGTCACGGTGACCTTACCGGAGGCCTCGTCAACATCAACCTTGGAGGCATTGGTTGCCTGGGGCCAGTTGAGCATGCCAGCGAGCATTTGACCGGTCTGGTTGGCATCATTGTCAATGGCCTGCTTTCCGAGAATAACCAGGTTAGAGTTCTGTTCGTCAATAATCTTCTTGAGCATCTTGGCCACGCCCAAAGGCTCGACGTTCTTCTCGCCAACATCAATCAAGGTCGAGTCGTCAGCGCCCTTTGCCAAGGCAGCTCGGAGAATCTCCTGCGATTTGGACGTGCCCGCAGAAACGGCGTGGATCTTCTCGACCAACGAGCTCTTCTCGTTACGCTCACGCAGACGGATGGCCTCCTCCAAGGCAATGTCGTCGAACGGGTTCATGGAGAACTTGACACCCTGGGTCTCCACCCCGGTCTGAGCCTTGTTGACCCGTGGTCGGATGGCGGAGTCGATCACGCGCTTGACAGGGACGAGGATTCGCAGCTTGTTGGACATTGTGTGTGTGTGCTGGATAGAGAGATATATATACGGTCTGTGGTGGTCAGTAGATGACTCGAATTCGATATATAAATAATACAGTGGGGAACAACTGCATGCACCGAGCGGGTGCCGAATTTCACCCTTTCCCGGTCGGCGTCCCGCCCGACCCCGAATATTGGCCGACAGATTACCGCGGTAACCGCTGCGAGCATAACCGTAGCGGTGGAGTCTGTGCGCGGAGAATAAGAAACGGCCCCAATACTGTCCACCCGAGGTTGATCCGCGTGGGCATACTAGTCCACAGTTGGCCACAAATCGGGATTTTGCGCACGGCGAAGTGTGGTCTAATAGGCGGAGGGGTGTGTTGCCTCCGGCGGCTTCTTTTTTCTCCGAAAAGAAGCAAAAAAGGTAGCTCCGCAAGCGGAGTGTGTATGGGCCAGTGCTTTTGCTTCTTTTCTAGAAAAGAAGGCCGCCCGCAGGGCGTATTCATCCACCGGAGGGTTGGGTTGCCTCCGGCGGCTTCTTTTTTCTCCGAAAAGAAGCAAAAAAACGTAGCTCCGCAAGCGGAGTGTGTATGGGCCAGTGCTTTTGCTTCTTTTCTAGAAAAGAAGGCCGCCCGCAGGGCATACTCACCTCCGGAGGGTTGGGTTGCCTCCGGCGGCTTCTTTTTTCTCCGAAAAGAAGCAAAAAAGGTAGCTCCGCAAAGCGGAGAGTGTATGGGCCAGTGCTTTCGCTTCGTTTTTAGGAAAGCAGACCTTCCCCACTCCCCAATTGGCTGGTGGGCTAGGCCAGATTTACGGGCGCGATGTCAAATGAAAATTTTCCCCAAATAAAGACACGTATAGAGGAATCTGCATTGCAGAATCTCGAGCGTTTGTCTCGCTGGGAACGTTACGCTCTCTCTTATACTACCTTCGAGTAATTTCTGGCGTTTTCTTTTGATGAGCTGATCTGCGCAGATCCATCTCCACATCATCAAGAAAATTAACGAACTAAAGAAGCGTTAATATCACCACACAAAGAAGCCGTCACACTCTTCTTTGGGGCTTCTGAAATGGAAGCAGCGATATCGATATATAGCCTCTGTTCTCACCGGATCTTAATGAGGTCCCCAGTCAGTTAAGAGAATAGAGTAGTTCAGTCCTAGTCTATTAACTCGAGACGGAGTCTTTGAACCTTCACCGCCCTTTCCTCCGGCGATCCAAGAGAGCAAACCAACCTTATGAGCACATTTCCATGAACTTTAATTTTTTGTGTCATCATGCTTAGCACTTATCCGTGGCCAATCCCCAAATTGCGGTTACTTTTAAATTTAAGCTGAGTAAAACGCCACCAATTTTCTGAACCCAATGCCTCCACGGAAAAACTCCAGGTCTAGCGCATCTGCTGCTAACAATGGGTCCGCCTCGCGTGTAAAAAAGGCCGCGAAACCGTCTTGCGGCTCTAGTCCGCAAAATGAGGCATCGATGCCAACTCAAGAAACAACTCATCCTGTGGCATCGACGGCTCTAACTCCAACTCCAGCTCCCACGGAAATGAGGGACCAGAAGACAAGCTCTCCGCTTTCAGAGGAGTCCACACTGCTCTGTGAAGACCAAAGTGAAGTTCGAACGCAGAAGGATAACCCCACCGCGGGAAATCAATTTTCTGCGGCCGTGTCTGATACTTCAACGATCTCAGGGACTGGGTCACCACCTTCTAACATCAGTGCGAACGTTGGTCAACCGGCTGATCCTCATCCCCAGGTACTGACTCCTTTGCAGGTAGTGCCAGTTGAACTGGCCCCGGCTTCGACTGCCGGCTCTGTATCATCAGACCTATCATTGTTGGATAACCAACTCTCAGCCGAGGCAGCTAAGGCCTTCGCGGTGATGTTTCCATCGGCTCGTTCTGGCGAAACTTCTCCCTTGGTCTCGGCAGTGAAGCAACATTTGAAGCCGATCACTAGTGCGAGCGAGGAGGAGAAAGTCGAAATGATGGAATCAAACTTCCTTCCGGCCAAGGGTCTCGAGTTCCTTGAACGGCTCCCCGTAACTGATTATGATCGTTTTGTGCTTTCAACTTTTGATTCTCTTGTTTCTACTCGTAGGGAGTCTCGGATGCGCAATGTTATTATTGGTTTGAATGCTATAGATTACCGTTTTTTGCATACGAGACCGACCTCGGACCGCAACCGTTTCAATTATGTCTACTGGAACCTTGGAAAAGCATGCTGAGGGGATACCTCCCACAGTCACTGTAGACATGCTGGGTTGGAATAACTACATACAAAGGTATTGTGATTTCTTCAAGCCCATACAGGTTCAGGATCCGCTCCAACTCCAACATCTCCTTCTGGAACAACTCGAGTCTAGGGTCACAGATGTGAACGTCAAAAAAGCGCTGACGACAATGTCTATGCGAAAAAAAGCATTTTACGTCAGCAGTCTCTTGAGGATTTTGGTGAATCTTTGAAAAACAATCCAGCAATTCCGATAAAAATCGGTCCTTTCCGGGAACTGTGCTATGGCATCGGATACAATCCGGGTATTGATCAATTGTATGCTGACCTCAAACATGCAACTAACGGCTTCTTTGATGCGGACCTTCTTCGGAAGAGTACTCCAAAGAATCTGGATGCTCAATTGGAAAAGCACCCTTTTTATCATCCAGATGATGATACGGGCAAAGGTTATCATCCTGTCGCATACACGCTCGCGTTAAGTATTTTAACCGCTTTGATCCCAGAGCCCATGTACCAATACATGCTGGATCACGAAGGGCAAGATGAAGCTTACCAAATCCGTGACTTTGTATCTCTTGACAAGTCTTTGCGTTTTGCTGCTTCTAAGCGCCATTTTAATAAGGAAAATTTGTGCAGCCATTTTGGCATTCCCTATCCCGAAGAAACTCAGGTTCGAGGGTTAGCTTTGCGTTGGATCGACCCAGATCTTACTGTTGGCGATAAACAGCCGTTCATTCGCAACAGTTTGGCGACGAATTTTCCTGATTATCGACCAGATTCTTCCTATAGTACCCTGGACGATCAGACGGCTTGCAGGCCTGATCTCCGCTATCTCTTCCGTCGCACGAAGGGAGGACGTCTCAAGCCAGTTCAACAGGGATCTGCGGTTAAGTCTTTGCAGCCGGAAACTAGTAACAATTCTGGCCATCGGCAATCGTAATATAATGATGGTCGTACGATTCCGATTAATCCTCAAATACGAACAAGTACGGGATACGCAAAATGTCAACAACCTAAAACAGGTGACTTATACTCATTGAAACCTGGGTAAGTTAAATCCATACAGTGTTTGTTGAATTTTGTTGCAAAAGGCTGGAAGAATGCTAACTGTGATATTGAACTCCATTTGCTAGGTTAGAGCCGCGTAACAATTGCGGTTTAAAGTAGCAATAGATCAAAGAACTTCGGTGCTTCAATGATGCAGATTCCTCCGAGTGGTTTTTGTGCTTCTCGACCAAAATTCTTTTTGCAGAACACCGTGTGCGCTGGCACCCATCGCAATGCTTCCACAAAGACGAACATGGAGGCTTTCCTGGTCCATCATTGTGGTCACGAAATACAAGACTTAATTGTGCGATTAAACAATACCATAAATACGATGCGTAAGTCCAAACAGCTATCGAATCTCAAGGTCCCGGCTGAGGATGAAACCACAAGCAAGACGATGTAACGCCCCATTGCAGCTCCGACTTAGGGGGTTTTCCGTTACCGGTCTCTCTGTGGTCGCCACAGTGGCAATCGCACAAGTTCCAGAATGTGACAGATTTATCCGAAGGGAGGGCAAACTCGATGTGCGATTCATTAATCTGCCAAGGCTCAACTTATGTGTGGGAGAGCTCATTGTGGTTCTAAAGGAATACTGAAGGCGTTAACCTATTCCACCTCTCAAGTACCGCTGATTTCACAAGAACTTTTTGGCTACCAACCCTTCACATTCCGTGGGGAATTCAGGGACGCTTGGGGGCATCCTCGGCTTAACTAGTTTTTCCGTGGGGTGATGCTGCGGCGTGAATTTCTCCACCCCTGACCCCCACTTAGGATCACCAATAAGAAATCGGATTATTCTATTATAAATAACCCAGGATTTTCCGTGGACGGTGCGTTGAAGAGGAGGAGTCAAAAAAAAAAATGCCTTGTGAGGGATGCAACTGTGGGGCTGCGGAGCAGCAGCAGCAGCAGCAGCCAGAAAAATCCGTCGATGATTACAAGAGAGAGCTGGCCGACGCCAAAGCTCGAGCCGAGAAAGCGGAATCACTTCTGAACCAGCTTAAGAATGGTGCACGAGAGGGAGAAGTGGATTTTACAGCGAGCTCATCCTCGGCCAGTACATTGCGGAGCCAGAAATGGTGGTTCAACAACTCGCACAATCCTGCAATGACTGCTCTGTATTTTGAGCGGTATTTAAACTATGGACTCACGAGAGAAGAGTTGCAATCTGGAAAGCCGATCATTGGCATCGCACAAACTGGATCTGATCTCAGTCCATGCAACCGGCATCATATGGAACTCGCAAAGAGAGTACGAGAAGGTATCCGATCCCAAGGCGGCATTGTGATGGAATTTCCGGTTCATCCAATCCAAGAAACTGGTAAACGTCCGACGGCCTGTTTGGACAGAAACTTGGCATATTTAGGGCTGGTAGAACTCCTTTTCGGATACCCCCTAGACGGTGTTGTTTTGCTTACTGGGTGCGACAAGACCACTCCAGCCTGCTTAATGGCAGCGGCAACTGTCAATATCCCAGCCATTGTTATGAATGTGGGTCCAATGCTTAACGGCTATTACAACGGGGAATATACTGGTAGTGGAACCATTGTCTGGAAATGTCGCGAACTCTTGGCCAAAGGTGATATCGACATTGATCAATTTTATAGCATCGTTTCAAGTTCAGCTCCAAGTCCAGGCCATTGCAACACGATGGGTACTGCATCAACAATGAACGCGCTGGCCGAAGCTCTAGGCATGGCGCTTCCAGGCTCTGCTGGAATTCCAGCTGTTTATCGTGAACGATCACAATGTGCATACGAAACTGGTAAGCGGGCGGTTGAATTGGTTCAGCAAGACATCAAGCCATCTGATATTCTGACGCGACAAGCATTCGAAAACGCAATTGTCGCAAATAGTGCTATTGGTGGAAGCACCAACGCTCCAATCCATATCAACGCTATCGCCAAACACATTGGAGTCAAATTGGATAACAACGACTGGCAAAAAGTAGGCCATGAAATCCCGTTACTAGTTAATGTCCAACCTGCCGGTGAATATTTATGCGAAGAATACCATAGAGCTGGCTCTCTACCTTCAGTTATTGCAGAGTTGATCTCCCATGGTAAGATTCACGAGTCTGCCCTGACAGTCAACGGCAAGACTATGGGTGAGAATTGCAAAGGGAAGTTTACGCCTGATCGAAAACTGATCAAGCCGTACGACGAGCCATTGGTCAGGAGTGCCGGATTCTTAAACCTACAGGGTACACTATTCGAATCCGCCATAATGAAGACGTGTGTCATTTCGGAGGATTTCAGTAAACGATATTTACAAAACCCCGGCGATGAGATGGCATTTGAAGGTAAGGTTGTTGTGTTTGATGGCCCAGAAGATTACCATGACAGAATCGAAAAGATGAACGATGTTATTGATGAAAAGACAATTTTGATCATGAGAGGAGCTGGTCCAATCGGCTACCCTGGCGCGGCGGAGGTTGTAAACATGCAGCCGCCAGCTGAGTTACTAAAGAATGGGATTTCCAGTTTACCTTGTATCGGTGACGGCCGTCAATCTGGTACAAGCGGGTCTCCTTCCATTCTAAATGCATCTCCTGAAGCATCCATCGAGTCAAGCGGCTTGGCTATCATCCAAACTGGAGACAGAATCAGAATCGATCTTAACAAGTGTACTGCAGATATCCTTTTACCGGAATCAGAGTTAGAAGAAAGAAGACGATCATGTAAAATCTCCTATCCAGATTCTCAAACTCCATGGCAAGAAATTTTCCGAAAAGAAGTCGCACAGTTAAATGAGGGAATGGTTCTAAAGGGTGCTGTGAAATACCAAGATATTGCACATACCTTTGTTCCACGTGATAACCATTGAACGTTTTGTAGGAAAAATAAAAATTATTCATTATCAAATATATACCTTGTGAAATAATAGTTATCAACTGCCAGTTCGAGTTCTGTTTTGCCTCGCCTTCATGGCCTCAATACGTGCTCTCAGCTGAGTAGTAACTTCAACAGCTCGCTTCCAGTTTTCTCCCGCACCGCCACTGTTCGACGTAGTATTTTGTGGGAGCTTTGATGGAGGTGGTGCATGGTGTGTCGTCTGCTGCGGAAGATTGCTATTGCCAATACCTGTTCCTGGCGCCTCCGTCATGTCAGAATCACCATCCTCGTCATGTGTCGACAGAATTCTGTTGGATTCTTCCAGCCCTCTATTTGTTGGAGTCGGATTTTCCTCGTTAGCGTTGTCGTCCCCTTGATAATCATGGACATTTCTCAATGCCGAACCAAAGTTCTCCTTGTCTTCAGTTAATGATGAATGTCGTGGATAGAACGATGGATTGTAGTATGACGATCGATCTCCGGCCATGGCCTGTGCACCAAAGTCAATGGATCGCCTAATTGAATGGGAGCCCCGATGGGTGGACCGTGGCTCCAATCCAAACTGTAAGGTCATGGATGGTGACTTGGGGGAGCCGGGATTGTTGCCATTGTTGTAGGCAGTTGCTGATGACCGACGTGAAGTGTTCAAGCTTCTCAATTGAGAATGGGATCCATCAGGAGGGGGAGGATTGGAGGGCATGTTATTCGCATTAGATCCTTGCTCCAGTAACTGTTGTTGCAATCGCTCCACTTCAGCTTCAAGCTTGTTTATCCTCACTCTTGCAGTGTCAACGTCAGAAGTTGCCCGGACCAGCTGGGTTTCTTTACTCTTAATCTGGAGTATGTCTCGGGTATGATCTTCCACCAATTGGGCATTCTTCAGTTGCAAGTCATTAATCTCCTGCATTAATCGTGACTTTTCAGCTTGATCTTCTTGGCTCTGCCATTGTATTTTTTCCTTTTCCTTTGTCCACTCAGCCTTTTCCGACTTTAACTGCTCCAGTTCTTGTTCGAGTGCCTGGACTCGAGAATTGTCCACTGGAGGTTGAGATGCGGCTAGTTTACTAGGCCCAGTACTTGCTAACGATCTACCGGTCAATCCTCTATTCCCAAGACCAGATCTTGGAGTTGGGGCCGCCAATGATGGTGGAGGTGGGGGTGGCTGGGCATTGGCTTCGTTAAGCTCCGCCATGTCACGTCGGCGATTAGGCGTTTTCAGGGGACTTGCTAGTCTCTTTTTCGATATTACTTGTGAGGTTGCCACCTTGTCTGCTTGATTTGATGGCGGCGGCTGTTGTTGCTGAGACGATGCTTGAGTTCGAGCACCGGGTCTTGCCACGGAAGATGGTCGTGAGGTGCCAGGACGCTGTGTGCCCGAAGCGGGCTTTCTGTTAGTAGTGGACTGTCGGGTTGGTGCTTGAGCTGGGGTTGGCTTCGCCTTTTCTGGCTTAGCCTTTACAGTTGCAGATTCGCAAAACTTTTGAATGTTACCCTTTTTGATGTCATCAACGCCTTCCAGATGAGGGGTCATTGCTCTCTCGCCAAACATTTTCATCAAAACACCCAGAATCTCTGCACCACCTGAACGCACGGGCTCCTGTGTATCTCCGAGAAGTTTCAAACTGCCCTCCACAATTTGCTTAACTTCAGGTGGCTTGGGACAGGTTTTCGTTGTCGACAGGCATCGGACCAAAAAGCCTGCGGTGGCGATTTTGACCTGTGGAGTCTTATGCTTCAGATACTCCAAGGTTGGTTCCAAAATATCGGATATGGAAGACGAATTACACTTGTATAACGAATCAAGAGCAGAATTAAGTGCATCCGATACGTTCGTCTTTTTTTCTTTTGTACGCTCCAACACTGCTGGTAATAAGACTTGTTGGTGACGTGCAAAAGATTCTCGTAACCCGTCGGCCAAACATTGAATACAGTTAGCCGCAACCATGACACATTGGATGTTTGCGTCCTTCATGCATTTGGCCAAGAGACGGACGATTTCGGAAAACTCGTCATTTTGGATCTTGGGCTTGTTCACGGCGGCATAAAGCTCGTCTAAAACTTCCTTTCGGTCTTTCCATTTGGAGGAGGCTAGCCGTTCGGACAGATCAGCGGGAACTTTGGCCATTACGTCCTCTGGCTCCACTAGATCCATTGGGTCGGCATCCTCCATTTCTTGGTCGTTAGTTTCATCATTATTGTTATCGTCATTATTCGTTGCGTCTATGCCATTGAGTCGTTGTCTGTCCATTGCATCCTGCTGGGATTTGAGATATCTCTGCTGATGCGGGGTCTGATCTCCGACTTTGGAGAACTGCTCCTCGAGCTCCTTTTGTTGTACTGGCTTGAGTTCTGGGAGCACCGCCTTTGAAATGCCCTCTCCAAGCCATTTGTACAACTCTACTACCAGGTTGTTCGCCTCGGAGCGGACATTTTTGTCCGCATGGGCGAAGAGCTTTGGGATGGATTTTACCACTGGCTTGGGCGACACAGTCTTTGCGCCGAATGCTCTAAAGATTTCTGTCAGCGCCGCAGTGGTTCCTGCCACTAATTTGGGCATTCTGTGGGTCAGGAATGGAACCATCTCTTCGATCACCGGATCTGGGGAATCCAGCTCAATATACCACAACAATGCGTCCACAGCGTTCTGACGGGTGCCTGATCGTGTGGACGTGAGGCCCTTCTCCACTAATGGAGCCACGACAGTCCCTCTAGTACGCAGACATGCATTACTCCCACCAAACTCCAAAAAGGCACATAACGAGCTAATGCCCGTTTCCTGGGCAGCCACGTTCGTATCAGTCACAATCTTCTTGTATGTCCCCGGATTGTCGAGAAACGGCCGGAAGCATCCATCTGATTCGCTTCCGGAGGATGTGAATTGCTTCTTCATCTCTTCATAAGCGCCCAACCTAACTTTCCAGATCTACAATGACAGGCAGATTAGTTCCGAACGGATCCATCATTTTTTTTTTTTTGTCCATGCGCCACTCACTTTGTGAACTGCCCTCTCCGTCAGGGGCAGAGACGAGTAGTCCTCTTCCGCGTCTCCCATGGTATTATTATTATTTGTTAGTTTCTGTACTGTATGTGGTTATGTGCGTGTGGAGGACGAATTGTTGTGTTTTGGCTGAAAACAACATTTCCCCGAGCCTGTTGCTGGGGCAACGGTGTCAACAAATTACGCCGCACGATGCGCGCGTAGTAGTCGCGCGTGGCTTCCCTAAGCCAGACTAATGAAGGGATGCGGGATTTGATAAGAGGTCGCTCGGGGTTGGCTCCGAAGCCATTAGGTCTCAGAGATGCCCTGTAGATCGTGGTGTCGCTATTGTGGCATACAATGGGATCCTGGTCGTGTCCGATGAGGCACATATGCATATGTGGGGTGATGGGAGCACACAGAACTCGCTGTGGAGACGGCAACAGAGACATATATATGAGTCCTCATCCACGGTGGATATGCATCTGCATATGAAAGAAAAAATATGCATACGTTGGCTTTGCAGAACCATTCTTTTTCTCTGTTTCTGAGAAAAACGAAGCCCGGAGGCACTAGAACCCTCCGGTGGAGTAGTGTGCCCTGCGGGCGGCCTTCTTTTCTAGAAAAGAAGCAAAAGCACTGGAGTACCCGCTCTTTTCGCCGCAGAGATAACAATCCGTGGAACCATTGCGATTGAGCATCCGCCTGGGACGTCTAGGGATAAGTTACGTGGTTTATACAACACTTGTCGTATAACGTATGCGATTATGCGTAAATTCTTCTATATTTGGTACATATAGATGCGATATCGTCCAACGTGGCGAGCTTCCAAGACTGGACCGCTTAAGTCTGGGACGACAGTTACGGCTAGTATGGAACTAAGAATTCTTCACAGGCCAGTCCACTCGCTTTGGCGTGAATTTTCGATAAAGTATAACACGAGTGCCACCATGGTACCGGTAACGACTGGTGAATGAGGTGGCTAATCATAAGTATAAGAAATCGCGGCGAAGAGTCGGATATTTGATGGCCCCGACAGTTGAGAGCTTCGCGACCGATTTATTTTTCATTGCGCGTACATATACGCGAGTGGTAGTTTATGAAGACGTATTTACGTACGACTCCAGTAGCTATACTGATCCTCAGCAAAAATTGAAAGAGTTAGCGTGAGGGCTTTGATTGAAGAGGGATAAGCTGCCTCATTGCGATGTTTTGACGAATTATTAAATATGTGCATTCCTTCGACTATGATGATTAAACTACGTGCAAGTCGAAACAAGCCTGTGAGCACACAGCGAATGGAGTTTACACGAGTAAATTTACGTCAATTCAAGATCTGCCGTTGTCCAAAGCCGGACTGACTTACTGATTTCTGTTCTGGCTGACAACAATCCACGCATACATGAGGAAGTTACGTACACAATTGGTGGATTTGCGATGCTTGAAATCGCACCAACTGGACTGTATTTGAATAAATTTCACAGTTGAACATTCCCGTAAGATACACGAGCTTGTTGATAGGCTTGAAAATTGTCATGAGCAAGAGTAGATAGCAAAGTAGGTAGCAAAAGTAGGTAGCAAGTTTGTGTTGGCCAAAGCCAACGACGAGAGAAAGTAGGGATGTTGCGTTCCTTTTATATCCAAAAATTGAGGCTGTGAGTTTCACCGATGTTGTGAGGCATTGCCCAAAACAGAAGTGTAGAGGACCGGGTATTTTATCGCTGCATGCATGTTGCCTCATATGCGGTTGCAACCGGGCACTGCTTTTCGGACAATGCCTAAGGGCCAAAGTAATCGTAAGTAATGCAATCGTATGGGACCTCAGGCTAAAAGAACAAATTGGCTGTAATCAATGTGGTTAACCCGGATCAGACGGAAAAAGAAAGAAAGAAAAAAAAAAAGAAACACGAAACGAAAGACGAGCAAGTAATACACGACACCATCCAATTCGTGTGGGTCCTCGAGTGCAATAGCCGATCTTCCCCCTTTCTGGAAAGAGGCAAATGCAGTTTGTGGCTCTACAGAGCTATCTTTCCCGAAAAAAAGCAAAAGCACTGGCCCACAGGCTCTCCGCGAAGCGCAGATACCTTTTTTTGCTTCTTTTCGGAGAAAATAAAAGTCGCCGAAGGCACGAGAACCCTCCGGAGGGTTAGTGTGACGCGACCTTTGGCGTATGCACACGCACCGGAAAAATAAAACGGTCGGCTCCGAATGAGGCAACACCCACGACGATCACCATCACATTATTGAGCGCACAAATTCTGCCCCACAAATAATTCTGATTTAAAATAGATGTATATATACTGCCTAAGAATACCATATATGTCCTATAGAGGAGATCCCAGAGTTACGACTCATCAACCCATTGTCGAACAAGCTCGACTCGGAAGCACCCGTCGACGCCGTCATTGCCTTCGTAGTATGAATAGAGAACAGGCAAATCCGATCTGACACGAGGGTCGATACCAGTGTGGCAGGCCCACCAGTTGTTGGTTCCATCGGCATAAAGCTTTTCATCGACGATCGAATAGATGCCCTGGGTCCCTTCCCGTTCAATCAGGAGAGCACGTTGGACCTCATCATTGTCGTTGACAAACTCCAAGTCACCAGTCCAAATGACCCCACCGTCCATATGGTAGTCAAGGGTGCCCTCAGGGCCCATGCTGAACGGCTGATCATACTCCGAGTTCACAAACATGAGCTGCTTGCCCATGCCCGTGTCCATTGGCCGGGCGAATTGGCCATCAATGTCACCCTCTTCAGAGGAAATTCTAAGATAGAACTGGTCGCTGGCGAAGACCAGAGAAGACAAGAGAGAAAGAGTAGTGAGAAACTTCATAATGGCTAATTGATGCTGATGATATACTGGAGTATAAAGCCGATCCACACTCGACTTATATATCTTTTTGCGCACTATTTTTATCATTCTCTCGCCAAGAGGCTTCAGCCACACCATTGGGGTGACTCGCCAAATGCTTTCCATGTCGGGTCCCTGTCCCAGGGTCTGAAACATGCTTATGCGGTGAGCCGCGTTGGGATGCTAATTTTAAGCATGACGTAAGCGGCTGAACGCACGGCTTAGTTGCTCTGAGACGAAATCTGTTCAGTTCTGTTTCAGTGCTGGTGTGAGAATGCTTGCGAATTGACTCGGAGATGCTGCCGTCGGTCCAAAAATGGTTTAGAATTTCAAGAATTGCAGTACAGCCGCTTTCCTACGGTGGATCGGCACACTCACTTCTCCGCGCAGCGGAACTATGAATACCTTTTTGGCCTCAGACCGCTGAGGCTGTGTATGCTCTTCCAAAGCATTGGCATAACACACAGACTTTGTGGAGCGGAGATGCCTTTCTGAGAACCCTCCGGAGGTGTATGTGCCCTGCGGGCGGCCTTCTTTTCTAGAAAAGAAGCAAATGCACTGGCCTTCAGAACTCCGCGAAGCGGAGCTACCTTTTTTTTGCTTCTTTTTCGGAAAAAAAAAAAAGAAGCCGCCGGAGGCAATTAACCTTCCCTGAGAACCGTTAGAGTGAGTGTGAGTATGCCCTGGGGCGGCCTTCTTTTCTAGAAACGAAGCAAAAGCACTGACCAACACACAATTCTTAAAGCGATGATATCTTTTTAACTTTTTTCGAAAAATAAGAAGCCCTTGGGTAGCTATCTCCGCAATGCCACTAGGGGTGTATGTTGATAGCCGTATTTCCTACGAGGGCTTCGCAGAACTACCTTTTTTGCTTCTTTTCGGAGAAAAAAGAAGCCGCCGGAGGCGACACAACCTCCGGAGGGTTCTAACTGCCTTTTTTCTAGGAAGCACTGACACACCTTCTCCGCTCCGCGGAGCTACCTTTTTTGCTTCTTTTCGGAGAAAAAGAAGCCGCCGGAGGCAACCAGCAACCCCTAGACCATATGACTTGATAGCAGTCTTCCTTTCTGGCAAACAAGCAAAAGCACTAGTTGCTTCTGTCGGAGACACTTGCGACGGCCGTTAGTCCGGGGCGCGGCTTATCTCGGGCCGAGGCGGCCGATAAGAAAAAATTTTCAGCGCCGCACAGGCAAATATGCAGATAAAACGCACGCCGATAACAGCACAAAATTGTCTCATGAATTTTTCACCCCTGGAAAAATTTTCCTCACCTTCGTTTCTTCGCCACGCACACAACATGGAACTCACTAGCCTTCCATCTGAGATTCTGATCTATTCGTGCGAGTTTATGGACGCCGCTGCTCTGCGGAGTGTTCGCGAGACGTGCCACCGTCTCCGGGAGGTGGTGGACGACAGCAAGATGGTCTCCAGTGCGGTGACGGTTGATCCTAGAGAGGAGGACGGCCATATCGACGTGGTCGTGGTTCCGGATGGCGGGAAGAGGCGTTCATTCCGTCTGGTCCCGAGCGTGTTTGCGGACATGCAAGAATACGAGTCTTGTGGGCTGGTCTACTGGCTGTCGCAAGCCCGCAGAGTCGAGTTCAAGAAACCCGATCGGGACGGATGGAACACGTTCAGAAGCGTTTTGGACAGTGTGTTGGGCTATTATGAGCGACAGAGCATGAAAGGTTCTGATTGCGTTTCGTCCAACTTCCACCTAGTTCTGCCGCCTTTTGACATGAACAGTGACATTAGCGGCGAAATCGTGCGTCGCATCAACAGCACCGACCTGAACATTACCGTGGAGGAGAAGATCAACCACGGCACAGTCAGGTCTATCGGCGACAAGCTCACCAAGCTCAACATTCGTTGGTCCTCGCACGAGGACTTTGCGCTCAACCAGGTTCGCGGGAGACAGCTCCAGGATCTCATCATCAACGGAACGTCGGACAGCGCATATTGCGACCTCGGCCGTCTTGGCTCCTTTCTCAGCAACTTTGGCGCCCTCAAGACGGTTACGATCAATAACATGAAGCTCAAGGTGGACAATGCGTCCGACCTGTCCGCGTTTGAAGAGTGCACCGAGCTCCAGTCCGTGTCCATCGTCCACTGCCCCGTGGACAACACACGATCCTCGACCAAGCCCCGAGGAACGTGCTTTGCATCCCAAGTCAGCATCAGCTTCACCGACTCGTGTCTGTTCGACCTGCTCGACTTCCCTAACGTCACTGACCTCTCCCACGACCACGACAACGCCGGCCCCGCCAGCAGCATGGTCCTCAAGCCCATCGTCGGCAAGGCCCGCGAGGTGGAGCTCAACTTCAACTCGTGGAAGAGCTACGAGCTCTTCCACACCAAGGACTTCCGCCAGTCCAACATCACCGAGCTCAAGTTCAACCTCGGCACCGACTTCAACGTAGAGACCGACTTTGACTCGGAGCGCATGAACTCGCTCTTCAAACTCGAGCAGCTGCAAAGCCTCACCGTGGAGCTCCTCCACACCACCACCTCCGAGTTCTGCTCCATCGCCGACGAGAACATCGAGGACTACGTCCACAAGCTCTCCATTAATTGCGCCAACCTCTCCTCCGTCTCGTTCCACGGCGAGACCTATGCTGTTGAGTACAACAGCAATGATCTAGACCTTCTTAGACATAGACAGATATAGAGAATAGACACTTCCTTAGCTATAAGTTCTGTGCCAGATACACAGCACACCGTAGGCGGCGGCTTCTTTTTTCTCCGAAAAAGAAGCAAAAAAAGGTAGCTCCGCTTCGCGGAGAGTTCACCAGTGCTTTTGCTTCTTTTCTAGAAAAGAAGGCCGCCCGCAGGGCACACACCCGCCCCCAGAACCCTCCGGGGGTGTATCGCCTCCGGCGGCTTCTTTTTTTCTCCGAAAAAGAAGCAAAAAAAGGTAGCTCCGCTTCGCGGAGAGTTCCGCAGTGCTTTTGCTTCTTTTCTAGAAAAGAAGGCTGCACTAACCCTCCGGAGGGTTCTTGCGCGGGAAAAACAAAAAAGGAGCTCGGCTTCGCCTAAAAGAATCTCTTGACCATCATACACCCGATATTCTCGTACCCGCGCTTGTAGTAATACGGCTCATTGTAGCGGGAGCAGTTTAGCACGTTCTTGTAGACGCCCTTCATCTGCGCCAACAGGTCAAGGGCCCGCAACATCTGCGTCCCCAACCCCTGCGACTGCTCAGCTCGGGTCACCGCAATGTCCTCAATATGGCCCACCAGCCCGCATCGATGGATTCTACAACGGGTTAGAAAGATGGACACCTCCAACACAACAGAACCTTACAACTTGGGTTCCAAAATCAATGAGCCAACCGCAACCACCAGATCGTCCTCCTTCACAATCACCAGCGTGTGATGCATTTCTCGATGCTGCTCAATGTAATTCAGATACCGAGCAAAGGCCGTCCGCGAGACTACACCCACAGGAGCCAGCTCTTCCAACACCTTGAACACACCACGGTCGTAATCCCCAAAGCAGATGGGCCGGATCCTGTAATTGGGCGGCAACTGGACCAGCGCCTCAACATCTACGCTCATCTATAGCTACAATGACTGGCAAAAGTTGTGTGTGTGGTGCGTGTTGGCGTATCTCAGTCTGTTAAGGTTATATTGCGTACATAAGGTTTACTTTTGTTGTTGTGGCTCCTTGAGGTCAAACCCCCAGCTCTCCTCGCCCGGTCTGGTCTCGTAGTACTTCTTCAAGCTGACGCCGTGGAACTCGTGCTGGACGAGATTGAACCATGGGAAAAGGTGCAAATAATTAAAAGAGTGGGTGGAGTTGGCGGCGGCGGCTCGTCGAATCCACTCTGGCAAGTCGGACTCCTTGTGTTCGTAGACTTCCAAGCCCTTTGCGAGCTTTTGCTTGACTTCGTATCTATCCTTTGTCACTTCTCGTGCGTTTTCTCTGGCGCCCATGAATCGGAGCGATGATGCAGCATATTGGTTCAAGAATCCGGCAGTAAGACCGAGGAAGCCGGCAATACGCAGCCCGGACGGCGAAACGTGGAATCTCTTCTTGCCCGACTCAAAGTATTCAAACAGAGTCATGAGTGCTGGCCCACTCGCGGTGAACAACCCCATCTTCAGGTAGTCCGACGCCCGGAAGTAGCGCAAAACCTTTGAGAATGGCGGGTCGATGTCGATGATCTCGTAGTCCGACTGTGTCAGAACAATGTTGTTATCGGCTGGTTGGCTGGCCATCGTGGTAGCGTTCTTCTATCGAGGTTGATTATAGTGCTTCTAACACACTTTTGTTCACTTGAAATTCTCTCCTCCCAACCAAAATCCGTCCCGCCGGCCAATCAGCGTTCGTTCGTTTTGGGACTGTGTAAGGAGGTCACGTGAATTCAGCCGCACATAATAAACTAAATGAACATAAGCCGCACGCGTATTGTTAGAATTCTGGTCGTTGAATATATTAGTTTCTTTCTCAAAAAAAAAAAAAGGTCAATTTGGGCTCGTTATGGGTGGAATTATGCCCAAACTGAGTATGATAATTGTGCTTTATAGTGGAACTGTTTTCGGGTGTTTCAACTTTGCTTTCCCATATAGACCGGCTATGCAAGCCTACTTGTAAAAGAACCATCAGTTTTAGTAGAATCTCGGTTATACTAGGTACACGAAGGAGGGATGCTTTGCAAACGGCATTGGGTTTTGTCAAAACAAACGGCCCCGTACTGAAGTACAGCTTTCCTCAAAATTGGAGTCTAATTCAGAACAATGCTGTTCAGAAACCGAGAAAACGTCGAGTAACAGGCAATTATCAACTCTGTGAGTTTTAAACAAGGTAGCTCCGAAAAGCGAAGCGTGTATGTGGGCAGTGTTTTTGCTTCTTTTCTGGAAACGAAAGCCGCCCACAGGGCATACTGATCCTCCGGAAGGTTCTAGGGAGGGCGTGTAGCCTCCGGCGGCTTCATTTTTCTCCGAAAAGAAGCAAAAAAACGTAGCGCTACGAGGGCATTTGCCACTGCTTTTGCTTCTTTTCTAGAAAAGATGGCCGCCCGCAGGGCATACCCGTCCTCCGGAGGGTTCTAGGGCGGTTGACATGTAGCCTTTGGCGACTTCCTTTTTTCTCCGAAAAGAAAAAAAAAAATAGCTCGGCGAGGCTTTAGCAGACTCGCTATGGCCCCGAACCTCCTTATTCAATGACTAACTTTATTGAAAACTAATCTATTATGGCCCCCTGTTTTGATTTTCTATTAGAATGGTAATATGCTTATACTCAAAAGCAAACCAATATTCCTCATTTTTCGTCTTCCGTTTCAATTCCTTATCGATGCCCGGAAAGGACACGCCCGTTCCATAACGCATCTTCTCCAAAGCACCACAATGCCAACCAAACAAACAATGAAATGACTGACACTGCCAATTGCCCCATTCTAACGAGCGGACAAGCCATCCACAAGGACGGCTCCCTGCTGGTGAAAGTGGACCAACAACCACCATCACGTCATTGCAGGGGCACGCTCATCTGCAGACTACTTTGTAGAATCACGTAATCAGTCGTTCTATCTTCTATCTTCTATCGTCTATCACCTATCATCTATCATTCGTGTGCATACCCGTGAGGCATGCTTCTTTTTTTTTTTTTTCCCGTTAGTATTATCAACTCTATCCTCTATCAGTTAGCTGCTCTGGTTCCACAGCACCTACATACGACTGGCTATTTATACTTTGAACCTGAGCAATGGCAACTGCCCCACATATTACCCTATGACTTGCGTACAAGGCGACCCGCCTGTGATCATGTTTCAAAGGTGGAAAGCTAATAACAGGTAAGAGAGAAGCATGTTCATATCCTACTACCTCTTGGCAAGAACACTGTAGCCGAATACTCAATCTGACCTCTGAAAGTACAGATGGTGTCGATATTGGCAGCGTAAAAAGCACTACACAACTTTCGTCCTTCCCAACGTTCTTCAGACAGATATGTTTCGCAACCCCACATTTATTACAAATTCGTGTCTTCAACTCCGCAATCCCCTGGGTCGTCACCAAATATTCGTAGCCATCGATTACAATTAACCCTATACACTCAGAGAAATACACGGTTGGCTATATTCACGAACAAAGAGAGTACGCTTGTTATTACAACTTTGGTATAAATGCCAATAAAGAACTAAAAACTTCCTATTCGGCTCAATACCAGAACACTCGAACACCCTACGCCCTGAGAACGACCTTTCTTCCAGAAAAGAAGCAAAAGCATAAGCAATTTGATTCAACTTAGCAATTCCTGTATACCAGCAAATACCCCGCTTAGTCATCAGCAATTATTTGTCGATCAACGGTGTCATCAACTCTGCGAAACAAACACGACACGAGTCTCGAAACCAGTTTGCTGGCAGACATGTACATAACTGCTAATTATCAAATCATGCTCTGTATAATAGAGGGGCCAAATGAGCTAATACACGCAATAACCCGAGCAAACCTGTCAAAACACGACGCGAACGTAGCAACACCCAAGTCCAATATCATAGTACAATTCATCGGCTACTTAATTACATTAATAAAATACTCGTTCACCAACAACATTTTTAACGTCTGACATTGCCCTTGACTTGTTGCTTGGACATGGTAGCTGGCTTACCACCCTTAGCCTTGTTAGCCTTCTTTTGGGACTCAGCTTCCTTCTTCTTTTCCTTGGCGGCCTTGACAGCTTGTTGACGAGCAGCTTGACGAGCTTCTGGCTTCATGGCACGTCGTTCCTTGATGACATCGAGAGTAGCACCGACAACGGCTCTTTGGTGCTTGACGGTCTTACGGGATCTCTTCTTGGCCACTTCTTCAGTGATGCCCTTCTTGTGTTGTCTTCTGTAAACGACGGTCCAGGCGATTCTTCTTGGGTTCTTTCTTTGATGGAAGAGAGACTCGCTCTTGGAGGAGAAGAATCTGAAAACCTTGGAATCACCTCTGACAAAGAGACGGCCCTATAAAAATGCTGTTAGCTATGGGGTTCCCATTGTACGCGGACGCTTCATTCACATACTCTTCCTGGATAGATCTTGTTGCCGGAGAAAGAATCAATTTCGAGCTTCATTGTAGCCGGAGTTTGGTTGTCGAAATTTCGGTTTGTTAGTGGGTCAAAAGAAACCTGCTTTTGGGGAGCTTGAGTGGGTTGGGTGAGTTGCGGAAAATTGGGACTTTTCTGCGTATTTTCCCAAAACGGAAATTGCCCGACGGCCTGTGTTTGTGACTGTTTTGTGTTTGTGCGTGTTGGGAGGAAAGCACCAGCGTACTTCTGGGTCCGCCCTTCCTCACACACACACACGCGCACACGCACACCGTTTCCCGACGCCGAAATTTCACGCACAAAAGAAAAAAACGTCCTTTTAATCCTCTTTCTTATACAACACCGGAGTGCACACACACATTCTATAAAGCACAGCGATGGTTAGTATTATAAAAAATTGTCTAATAATTCCTCTAACATGTTTCCAATAGGCCCCAAAACTTAAGAAGAACCAAGAATCTATCAACTCTCGTCTCGGTCTTGTTATCAAGAGTGGTAAGTACACCTTGGGTTACAAGTCCACCTTGAAGGCTCTCAGACAAGGCAAGGCAAAGCTCATCATCATTGCTGCCAACACTCCTCCATTGAGAAAGTCCGAGCTTGAGTACTACGCCATGTTGTCCAAGACCACTGTTCACCACTTCAGCGGTGGTAACAACGAACTTGGTACTGCCTGTGGTAAGCTTTTCAGAGTTGGTGTCCTCACCATTCTCGATGCCGGTGACTCTGACATCTTGTCTGCTCTCTCCGCCTAAGTCTATAATATTTATGTTGTATAATAGATGAAAAACTTACCAAAAACAATTTTCTCGTGGGCGTTCAGATCAATGGTTATGGGATAGCCAATTCGTGATTCCTGTTGATGTGAGTGCACGCATGTCGATGTATTGAATTGTGACTAGTATACACGTTGGAGAATTCATTAGTCGCGAGTATGCGTATACAATTGAGTCGAAACTGCCGATACTGAGTTTGCATCAAACTTTGTTGATTGGTTTAGTTTATGCGTGCGGCAGTTGCGAACGAGATGCTCAAAAAGTTTCAATATTTTTCGCCGACCATAAGTTGCGAGAGGCATAGACAAGCTTCATTAATGCATGATGTATGCATGTGCATAAGCGTAAAAGGTTAGTTCTGATGTCAATTATGAGTAGAAACCTAAGGTGGAATATTTTCAAATATGCTATGATATACGTAGAGTTAGTCTGTGGTAATTGGTTATCTGTGCATCGTGCAAGGATGTGAATAACGGTAAAATAAAAAGGAAAGTATGGATATGGTATAACAATCCTCGTAATATGCATATCATTATTTACTATCAATTGGAGCCAAGAAACATTGTCGAGCAGTGTATGCACACTCTGTGTGCAAAGTCAATGAAGAGTGGTGCAGTAGAGATTACTGTCATAACAGGCCGGGAAAATGGTTCTATGCATACCCTTGAGGCCTCGAATTGTCCGGTGCATATGCATAACTGTGAGCTGTGCACACAGTAAAATGGCATACATGTGAATTACTCTTGCGCAATACGCACATGCATATACATACAGTAAGCATAATAGAAATTCACGCAATACCATCTCGTTTTTAAACCTGCTGCACGCAAGATATTGATAAATGACGATATGAACCTCAAACCGCAGTTTATAGTTTTGCTACCTACTGCCAATTATCATTGGTAATTCAGCACAAATACTCGATATGACATATTTTATCGGCATTTCTGGATAAAATGCCATTAATGAGATAGTATGGCCCGCAGCCATTAGAGTGACCGTGAATAAAAGTTCTGACTTTGCCCAGTGCCTGATTCGTTTGAACATCAACCTTCTACAAACTATAGGCAATAAGCCAGCTGACGTATAATAAACCGGAAAAAAACGCGGACATCCGTCCGTGTGCATAGTCGCCAATTTGTTTCGGCGCACATATAAATTAAGGTACATCAGCCCAGTTTGCAACTCGACTTATGCCAGGGTGCTTTAAGTGTTCGGACTGTTGAGGAAAACAGTACCGACTTCTCGAAATTATTGAGTATGTGGAATAACTTTTTGAATACCGAAATAGTATGAGATTTCAAAGGGTAAATACCACACAGACAACTCATACTCCTTTTGCCGTAGTGAAATCAGCAATACCGGTGTTTGTTTGTTATAGGCAATCAAATTCCAAACTGGTTATATACCCTCTAACCACACTCACAGACCGGAAACAATATTCGTGCTTTTATATTCATTGAATTACATTTACTCTAATGTATTCCGTGTATATATAAGCCCGTAGGCCAGAACACTACTTATTTTAAATGTGACGTGCTTTGGTGACACGCCCTCTTCGTTGGGTTGTCTTTCTTCCTTTTTGCAGACGCCTTTGAACCTCAGCTCCACTTTAGCGCGCGGGGGACTTGGGTTGCCATTCAGTACTTCCGATCCCCGAGACAGAGCGATCAAGATTGTCTACTGGTCGTAATACCTCTGCGTCGGGTCGCGCCGCCAGCCAGACTAGAAATAAATGATTGAATCAAAATCACCACGGCGTCGGCAGTTCACCGGGAACCCGGCTACGTCTGCCGCAGGGGGAATATATTCATTGAATTCTGGGAATTTTTTTTATTTTTATTTTTTTGTTTATATGTTCACTATGATATACATACAACTAATTAACTTAATCAACCAAAATCAATCAAACCAACCAATCAAACCATATCACAGCTAAATTCAATGAAGGACGAGGATGAGAAATGCATTTACGCACGATCACTTATACGTGAACAGTGATTTTTTTTTTTTTTTTTTTATTGGTTCAATTAATCTAAATCCGATACATAAATAATTATAGAAGGAAAAATAAATACCATATACCATCATCTTCAAATTAATTTACTCCACAAAAGGGTTGCAAAGGGTGCAAAAGGAAAAGTAATTGTAATGTGCAAGGTAGCAAGTCGCAAGTCTTCTAGTCCGTTATTCGTTCCACTTCACGC
>JAJLUK010000021.1:6718-43051 GCA_030570055.1 Blastobotrys chiropterorum
AAAAAAAAAAAAAAAAAAAAAAAAAAAAAAAAAAAAAAAAAAAAAAAAAAAAAGATAAGGAGCGTCATCTTGTTAAAAATTTCCAATGGTTTAGTGGAGTTGTTGGTTCTCTCAAACCGGACACTACTCTTCACCGTTAGAGCAGGGTCATACTCCTATAGATAAATGCAATGGACAAGAGTATGACAGACAAAGTTATGTACAGACAATATTTCAATTAATACTTATGCTGAACAACCTGGTACTACTGGCTACAACTGAAACCCCTCGCAAGTGACACGAAATAAAACACTCAGCTTTGCATCAAGAAATGACTTTCATCCATCTGTTTACATATTCCATAGTCAAAATGAGCGTTCCTACAAATGTACAATAATTTTCGATGCAACGTAGCCATTAACAGAACTAATTGCTGCGCCAAGTCAAAAATACTCAGCTCTTCACGTTATGTCCTGTTTGAGACATATAACCCTCTGTTCTTGTTGTGCCGCCACAGTCCCAAACTCGGACATTGAACACCGACATTAAAGGAAGGGTTAGTTGCCACTTTTACACTTCGACACATTAAACATGCCGCCTAAAGTTGAATCACGGCCGCGAGGTGAAGAGAGTGAAAATGAGGAGGATGATTCTATTGGGCGCTTGATTAAGATGCGTCAACAACACCAACAGGCCAACAGGATGATGCTAGATGGCGATGAAGACGGTGCTGCGGATGACGACGACGACCATATGGAAACGGATTCCAATCACTTGTCGCACAGCGCTATGGATTTTGAGATGGGCGAGGAACCCCAGGACCATGATTATGATGAGGAGTTGGATGGAGAGAACCAGTTTTTCCACGAACAAGAGCATGAAGATGGGGACGAAGAGAGGAATGGTGATGAAGAGGGAGAAGATGAAGATGAAGAAGAGGATGATGAAGAAGAAGAAGAAGAAGAAGACGAAGAAGACCTAATGAGCCAAGGCGTCAGAAGACGAATGGGTGGCCATCCAAATCAATTTTTCGATGCTTTAACTGGAATGATCACAGGGTTTTCGGGAAGAGTTCGACCAATCTTGGCCGCCATTCGTCAACGGGAAGATCCAAGCGAAGTGATGACGGGTTTACAGGAATTATCAGAAAATCTGCTCATTTCCACCGAAGATTTGCTAGTTGGGTATTTCCCGGTGGACCAGTTCGCGGAGGCGCTGGTCGATATTATGAGAGATCCTCTGTTTGAAGATGCGCCAGAGATCATGCTTATTGCGTGTAGAAATATCTCAAACCTCATTGAGGCAATTCCGTCCGCTGTTGGAAATGTTGTTCATGCAGGCGTGGTACCTGTGTTGTGCCAGAAATTATGGGAAATCCAATACATTGATTTAGCAGAGCAAGCGTTAAGTGTGAGTAGAATGACTATTTGTCCCCAACATCGCAGTGCTAACCCCTTTTTATTTTAGACAATTGAAAAAATCTCACAAGAATACCCTCATCCACTTGTCGAAGAGGGCGGATTGGGAGCTTGCTTGACCTATTTAGACTTTTTCTCAACTCATGTTCAGCGTACAGCTTTGTCTGCAGCGGCAAATTGCTGTAAGAATATTCCAGTGTCCTCATTCGGAATGATCAGGGACGTCATGCCTACGTTAGAAAATGTTCTGCAAAATCCGGATCAACAAGTTGCTGAAAAGGCCTGCATGTGCGTTTGCCAAATCATTGATTCATTTGCTCTCCACACTTCAGAGCTGGAACAACTGATTACACCAGAGTTACTCAAAAAACTATTATCATTGATCAATCCAAACGTTTCGCATGACACCAACGCCTCGATTAGAACCAGAATCCTTAAAGTGATTGCTACTCTGGCCAAATATTCCAGTTCACTTGCAGGCGTGTTAGTTCAGGAGCGCACAGCAGATTTGATTTATCAAATCTTAACACATTATTCGCCAATGTTTGACTCGAACGACTGCATTACAAAAGACAATACCGCCATCATTCAAGCACTCATACACACACCTAAAGATGTCCTTGTCACGTCGATAAATATCATTGCGGAGATCGTCCCTTCAGTCGAAGCTGACGCCGATTCTAAATATGTCAGTCCTTACCGTATTGTTGTGTTTGATGATGAAAAGAGGCAGTCTCTAGCACAGAGATCTGAGGAGTTACTAAAGTATCCCCACGAATTAGAGCATTTTGCACGAGTTTCTGCTTCATTATTGTTAGATGTTTATTCGGCATCTATTGATTTAACAGTTCGACAAAAGGTATTGGTTGCCTTATTCAAATTATGTTCCGGGATCAGTGCTGGCGTGTTGGATGATGCAATGAAAAACGTGGAAATCTGCTCTCTACTAGGAGGTATTTTCTCGCAAGACGATCAGACATCTCTCGTGGTAGGTGCATTGGAAATTGGTAAAATTCTTCTCACAAAGCTACCAAATGTTTCACGCTCGCAATATTATAGACTTGGAATAATATCTCAAGTCACTGAAATCTCAGAACGCCAGGTTGAACCTAGTCCGACAAACACTGCTGGTCGGCTAAGCGATGTAGTTTCCTCTTTGCCGGAAGGAGACAGCGAACAGGACGAAGAATTAGAGTCTATAGATTCATCTTCTAGTCGTGAAAGTGATGGTGAGGAAGACGAAAATGAGGACGAACACCTAGGAGCAGATGACGAGCATGATTCAACTTCGACCGCAAAGCCAGACGACCGTAAGGTTATTTTAAGCTTCTTTTCTGACTTGACGGAATTGATGATATATGAGGCGAATAATTGGCTTCAGCTGTATGAACAACAATCAAACGATGTTGAAGGATTCGAACAAGAGGCTAGGAGGGCTATGGATAACCTCAAGTCCATTGCAAAGGGGTTAGAACTTAGAGATGACAACTTTGAAGGATATTTGCAACAGTTGTCAAATGTTCTTGAATCGGTCTCCAGTTTTGAATTGGTACATTCTGGCATTCTGACATCAATTTGGTCCATTCTGGTTACTGGCGGTGACGTGGCAAAATGTCGCCAACAGTTCCTTAATGTATTTATTGGTCAAAACTCGGAGAACCCGGCTATGGGTGTGCTAATTGACAAATTGCACGACGCCCTTGGTAGGTCAGAAAAGTTTGATGTGATCACGTCGGGTATATGGGATTCTAGAGCAACGCCAGCGAGCATGCTAGCAAGACAGCTTCGAATTAAGTTAGTTGCTGAAAATGAAGAAGAAGTGCCTCGACAGTTTAGAAGTGTGGTTTTATCAATCCAAGCCATTGCGACATTCAAAGCAGTTGACGAATTCTACAAATCTAAAATGGCGCTTAATGAATTGTTGACAGGGGGAGGCGGTGGTGGCAGCGGTTCGTCTGCAAGCTCACTATTCTCTGCCCTTAGACGGCGACAAAGAGCAGGAGGAGAAAGAATTCCAAGTGCATTAGCAGCGCTGGCAGCTGCAACCGGGTTTTCAGGCGAGCTTGAGGACGAGATTGATGAAACGAATGAACAACATGAACGACGTGGAGAGGAAGGGGAAGCACACAATGATGATAACGAAAACAGTAATGATTTGCATCAAGATCAAGATGAAGATGATCCAATGGTTGAACAACTCGGAGAAGAAGAAATTGGAAGAGAAAACGCGCGTGGTGCTGGAACAGAACGGGAAATTGACGAGGATGATTGGCATTTAGAGTTTTATTTGAATGGTCAAGTGATTCCACATGAAAGTACCATTTATGGAGCTATTTACAAGCACTTGGAGTTGAATGAAAAAGAAAAAGATAGACCTGAGTCTGCACAAAGTACGATGTCTGCTCAATCATTCGCTAGAAGTATCTGGCAAAACACCTACACGATTAAGTTCAAAAAGGTGAATGGGCCACCAGTGAAGGAAGAGCAGACAGAAGTACAAGAAGCAGAAGATTTGGATCCATTCACTGACACGCCATCATCTTTCGGAAGCGATAAGACCACGTCTCAGGTGATTCGACTGTTCAGTGTCTTGTTCACCCTTAACACTGATGTCGAAGATTTCCTTGGGCCATCTAGTCATCACCGCGGACTCACCAACAGCAAATTCTTGAGCTCGAAACTCACTGCAAAGCTCAACAGACAGTTGGAAGAACCATTGGTGGTTGCTAGCGGAACTTTACCGAATTGGATTGTTGATGCCACGAGGTTATACCCATTCCTTTTCCCGTTCGAAACTAGATATATGTTCTTGCAATCCACTTCGTTTGGGTATTCCAGGTCGATGGCTAGATGGCAGACGGGGAATAGAGGTATAAACAATAGTGACGGCACGGAAGTTCGAGAAGACCATAACCGACGGTTGCCAATGGGCCGGCTTGTTAGGCAAAAAGTCCGGATTTCGAGAAAGCATCTTCTTCACAGCGCAGTCAAAGTTATGGATCTTTGTGGAGCTTCTCCAAATGTGCTTGAGGTTGAATATTTTGATGAAGTTGGTACTGGTCTGGGGCCCACGTTAGAATTTTACTCATCTGTCTCTAAAGAGTTTTGTCTTAAGCGGTTGAAGTTGTGGAGAGATGATCACAGCCATGCTGATAACAATTATATCTTCAATTCTCAAGGACTGTTTCCAAGTCCTATGAATGAGGAGAAATCACAAACCTCTAGTGGGAAAAAGATGATCCAATATTTCAAAACTTTGGGAACTTTCGTTGCACGGGCAATGCTGGATTCAAGGATCATTGATTTAAATTTGAACCCGGTTTTCTTTAGGATTGCCGGTTCCAAAGTTACTGTAACCCCGTCAATTGGGACGGTGGCAGCAGTAGACAAACAGCTGGCAAAGAGCTTGCTTTCGCTGCAAGAGATGGTTGAAAAGAAGCACTCCGGAGTAACATGTGATGACAGTAGAATTGAAGATCTGTCGCTCGATTTTACTGTACCGGGATACCCAGACGTTGAGCTGGTTTCTGAAGGATCACAAAAGCATGTTACGAGTGATAACGTTGAGGAGTATTTGAACCTGGTTGTAGATATGACATTGGGTAGTGGTGTGAAACGACAAATTGATGCTTTCAGACAAGGATTTTCTGAAGTTTTCCCATATTCTGCACTGCATGCGTTCACTCCAGAAGAATTGGCATCATTATGCGGACAGGGAGAGGAAGATTGGTCATTTGAAACGTTGTACGACTCTGTTAAGGCTGACCACGGCTACACCAAGGACTCTCGACCTGTTCAAGACCTTCTTCATATCATGAGCGAGTTTGACAGCCAAGAAAGAAGAGCGTTTTTGCAATTCATGACTGGAAGTCCCAACTTGCCAATTGGCGGGTTCCAAGCATTGCATCCGGTGTTTACTGTTGTGTGCAAGCATAGCGACGATGGTACATCCCCAGACAGTTACTTGCCCAGTGTAATGACCTGTGCTAATTATCTCAAGCTTCCCAATTACAGTAATAAGGAACTGTTGGACAACAAGTTGAAGACAGCCATGTACGAAGGTAGAGGGGCATTTTTATTATCATAGATTATTTTCCTAATAATGCTATATTAAATATAATACAGTAAAAAAAGTATAGCTTCTTTATGTGTCGTGTTTCTTCAATAACACGCGTATCGAATTCACAGTGTGCTCGCACGCGCCAGCTTGCGCGAAAGGTGGAAGTGATTTGATAGGAATGGCGGCGCGACCCAGCTTAACAAAACGTTAAAGATGCGATGAACGAGTATATCTCACCTCCAACTAGTTCTGAACGAGCCTCGGACCTGGAGTATTTCACGGCACCCGAAGAGCGAATCTTATGCACACCGAAAAAAGAGGCGGCCGTAGAACGGGTGATTATTCCGAGCTCGAGTCCTCAGTATGCGCCTCTTAAGATAGATAGCAGTAACAGTATAAAACGAGAGCCCAGCGTTGATTCGGAAAATATGAATGAAGTGGAAGATGGAGACGACCACGATGATGACGACGATATTTGTTTGATTCGAACTGTCAAAAAGCAGAGGAAACAGCATGAACCGAGCGTGCGGATAGTCGAAAACTCGCAATGGTGGGATAAAGAGATTGAATTGATAGAAATTAGCGATGCTACTGACAACGTGGAAGCAGTGCTTGATACTGCTCCGGAGACCGAGTATGACGAAAACGTTGTGACTGTCAAAGATAGTTTTACACACGATGATAGCAGGCTGGTCAAAAAGAAGAACAGTGATGAGGATCATGAGCATGAACGTGGTGTCTTGACTCTACTTAATGATTGAACAATTCATTACTATGCATGTCACCCGCTTGAGCTGTCTCGATACTCAAGGATGTCCTAGATGCAACGTTCTGTTCTTTTTATACAGCCAGATGGTACCATCACATACAACGGGTGTGGATGAGCCCGGGGTTTTCATGCCAATCGTCAACAGACACCCACATTTTTTTGAAGGTGGACAGACCAGCCAAGATGGAGCCACCAATCCAGGTAGAATATTTGCGTTCTGGAGGTGCGTAGACCTTGATTTTCGTATTTGGGGCTGCGGACTGTTTAAGCTCGTTCAGTAGCCGATCTCCGAACCCGCGATATAAGGTAGAACCACCGGAGAGCACGATTGACTCGTAAAGAGCGCCTCGGAGATCAAGATCTGTTCGAACAATCGCATCTGTAGCCATTTGATGTAATCCATTGGCCTCAGAACCAATGATGTGAGGTGAAAAGAGCACTTCTGGGGCTCTAAACCGTTCTGGTCCCAGTTTCAACTCCCGTCCATCCGGGAGTCGATAAATATTGTCATTGTTAGTAGTGGTGGCGGAGGTAGTATTGGAAGAGGAAGATGTAGTCGGTGTAGTTGTAGTGTTGATGATATTAGTAGATGCGGCCGGATTGAGCCGGAGATCATCCAGGTATTCTTTTTCATCACGCTTCGGATCCTGCGAGACATAACAATGCCGTTCTTTGATGTTACGTACAAGCTCCTTTTCCGCAGACGTGGCGAGGACGATGCCGGACTTCCGCAGCAGTAATTGAAGGTTCTCGGTCACATCACGACCGGCAATGTCTATCCGCTGAATCGCATTTGTGACTGAAAACCCACCATAGACTGGGACGGCATGAGAAACGCCATCACCCGAATCGATTACCAGACCAGTAGTCCGGCCAGATGCATAGAGCGCCAGAACGGCCTGGATAGACATGTACAATGCTGGAACGTTGAATGTTTCAAACATGACTTGGGCACACATATCCCGGTTCCTACGAGGATTCAGCGGAGCCTCTGTAAGTAGCACTGGGTGCTCTTCGGAGAGGATTTTGAGTTCTTCCGAGTACACGTGACTCCAGATTTTCTCCATATCATCCCAATTCGTGACAATGCCATGTTCCAGTGGGTACCGAAGTTTGAGTAGGCCGCGATGTTCCTGGGCAGATTGGCCGATAAAAGTATCCCCCTCGAGGGCCCCAGCCATCACACGACGATGCTTTGGTCTGCCCACACAGGAAGGAAAGAAGGTCTTGGGCTGCTCCTCACCGGCAATCCCTGCTTTGATTGTGCCGGATCCATTGTCAAAGACTACGGGCTGATTCAACAGCACATCCTCGAATTCCATAGTCGTCGTGGTCGTGTTGGAGTTGTTTGAGGAATTAAAGTTGGTTTTGTTTACGCGTCGTCGGAATCCCGATTGGGACGTTTCCAAAACTGATTCTGTTCAGGGGTTTGCTTGTTCATGAGCCGTGGAGTGACTCGACTATGGAAAAGAGGGTGATGTTTGAGCAATTTAATTATCATGTAAATATATTCTTTTGTTCGCAAAGAGGACGTGGTTCTCAGGCAATGGATCAACCTTCTGCTAACCATAGTGTTCGTGTTCGCGTGGCTAAATCATTAGGGTCCCTGTCGGGACGCCGGTTGGGATCGTAACGATACTATGATGTTAGTGTGTTGTGTCTTTGGAACAATATATACACCATGTCGGAGCATTTGGCCAAGTTTATCAAAGATTCGCCACCGGGAGAGGTAAGTAGAATTGTTAGGAATGGACATTAGCTAACTTATGCAGATTTCGGCAGTTTCCCAGGACATCAAAGTCCTTGTGGATGGGAACCCGCAACAGCTGGGCGGGCTCAAGAAGGATGTACTTGAAACTAAGATTAACCATTGCACCAGTGTTAGTCTACCTGGAAGCAATGAAAAGACAATAATCTCGCCATTTAATCGACTTGAAGATAACGTGTTTTATCATGACGACGTGGTGTTTGAATATGATGCCGAATCCAATACCACCTCCCAAGCCTCTGGCTCTTCTGCTCCTTCCAACGAGGCTTCGATTGAACTTGACGAAGTCCAATCCACCTTGTCCAATTACGTGAAACAGCATTACCCATCGGATTCTGGATATGGTGTCTTTGCCCAAGCTGGAAAGCCCGAAATTGCAATCGTGTTAGTGGACAATAAGTACAGCCCAAACAACTTTTGGAACGGCCGATGGTTGGGCACGTATACCGTTAACACTTCCACTAACACAATCTCCGGGGAAATCTCCTTGGACGTTCATTACTATGAAGACGGGAACGTCCGACTCAAGACGTCCAAAGACGTTAACGAGAGTCTAAAGTCCGCTGGAGACATTGTACAACAAATCTCGTCCATAGAAGAGGCCTATCAAAACGAGGTCAACAAGACCTTTATCAATCTCAACAACGGACCATTCAAATCCCTTCGGCGCCAGCTGCCCGTCACCAGATCCAAGATGAATTGGCACAAACCCCTGGCACTCAATCCAATGCATGGGAAGGATGAGGAATAATTAAGTTATATATAATAATTACGTGTATCTGTATTTAGAACAGTTTTGTCACAGTATACAAGATGAAAATCACCAGCAACGCCAGTCCCACCATCTTGAAGATGGGATGTCCAGCCGAAACAGACCGGGTTAATCGAGATGCAGTACCTTTTACCGATGTGAGCATGTTGCTCATGCTCTCAGTAGTAGAGTCAATAAGAGTGTAATCAGACGCCTGGGTGTGGATATCATTTGTGACGCTCCGCAGCGCACTGATTTTACCGTACAACTCATCTAACCGACTATCATTCTATGACACATATATTAGCAGAACTGCTTTGTCTTTTGTCAACATCAACTCACCCGTTGCTCGTGTTGATATGCACTATTTGACATTTGGTGGGACAGATCAACTTTTGGGCGAAGGAGGCGATAGTTGGGAGGTTTCTTTAATGTTCCGGGGGGAGAAAAGTGCGTGTGATTATGCACCGCCACTCGACGCCACAAAAAGTAAATATCCTGTGTCTTTACAGTTGTAGTAATAATATATATAAAAGAGAATAGATAAACTCTATGGAGTAATACTACTAAGTCCTTACATTACTACCATAGCCACTTGGCGGGAGTGGCGGCTCGGTCGATGGTGGTGGTGGGGGGTAATACGAGTCTTGACTGGCATAGTTGTAGTCATCGTATCGTCGTGGCGGATTGCTTGGGGTTGGAGGAGGGGCCGATGCAGTCGATTGAGCGGGTGGTGGGTGTGAAGGTTGTTGTTGGTATGGGGAAGCATGCTGTGGTTGTGGTGGTGATGACGGTGGGGGAGGGTAAGACGGCTGTTGGTACAATGAAGCATGCTGTTGGTGTTGAGGAGGCGATGCCGTTTGCGTGGAAGACGGTGGTGGTGGATGTGATGGTTGTTGGAATGGAGAGCCATGTTGTTGAGGTGGAGGAGGTGATGCTTGAGGAGGATGAGATGGGTACTGCGCCGAATGGATCGACGAGGAAGTAGACCCTTGACGCTGATATGGAGGATGCTGAATGGAAGCAGAATCCGCCCGTTGTGGAGGAGGAGCACCTTGATACGGATATGGTGGGTTGCTGTTCCCCATAGGATATGGTGGCTCCGGCATGGCAGTAGGAACATTGGCATTCGGGGAATTGACGCGGTACTGTGAGAGCGAGTTTTCCATCAAATTATCATAAACCTTGCGAGCATTGATAAACTTATCGTTCAATTGAATCAGATCGTCCTTCTTTTGCGAATACTTGTCAATCAACTTGACCAACTTAGGGCGGACAGCCAGTGTGCTATGATACAGGTTTTGCAGTTGCTCGTCCTCGGCAATTCTCATCCCATCCTGACTATCGGCAGAGCTCAAAATTGCCAGCAACTTCTCAATGTTTCTGGACTGCGCAAACACGTTTAGTTCGTCTTGTGCTTCACGCTGCAACTCCTCTGCTGTTGGCTCTGGTACGGGCGTGACATAATTCAGGGGGAAGATACCAATTTCGCCCCGAAGCGTACCACGCCACCAATCACGATAGACACTTTCTATCACGTGAATAATATCTCCCTTACGGAATGACAGCTCGCCTTCTTCAGTCGAATTGAGATCATATAATGCACGGACCTTGGTGACGGTGGCGGCAGTCTTGCCACCAGCAGCAGCTGCTGAGTCTGATAGAACCTGGCTATTTGGCTCATTGGGCTGTTGGGATTGTTGAGGTTGCTGCAATTCTTGCTTTTGTCGTTCCTGCTGTTCTTCATAGGACGGCTGAAAGGCGGCTTCATGTCGTTGCTGTTCGGCATTTTGGTGCTCAGATAACGACAGCGCCAGAACCATCTGCAGTTCTTCTTCTTCCTTACGCTTGTCCGCGTCAGTCATTTGCTGTTTCTGTGGCTTTTCTGGTGGGTGAATGCTTGGATTTTTTTGTTTCAATGTATTTAGCGCATCCCCCATATTCTTTAACGATGGATCGTGCTTAAACTCGTGAGTCAGATTCTCCATGAGCTCGACAACTCGAGATTTGACAGAAGCATGGACCTTCTTGTCCTGGCCCAGTTTAACCAAAAGCTTTGTAAAGTCTTTGGACGACAATTCTCGCTGCATCATAGTCCCACAGTTCTGGGCCAGCGAAGAGACTAACGTTAACGCATACAATTGAACATTGGCGTAGTTCATTTCAAGTCTCTTGGACACTGCAGAGACTGCCCGCTTTGCGCCATCTTCCGGGTCTTCGTTAACCTTATCGCACACATCTAGAATGTATTCCCAGTTCTCCGTAGTCAGATTACTATCGGTGGCCTTTGCTACAAACGGTTGCGTTAGCGGACAACATTGCCAGTATCGCAACAAATACACTTACCAACTAACGGCTCCAGTGGATTTGGTGGCTCAGCTGATCGAAACATTTCAAAAAGTGGTGTCAAGAACTGTGAAACTCCTCTTGCATCAATCAGATACTATATATAATACTGTGGCTATTCCAATCCGCGCCTCTTTCATAAGCAGTTACCCGGAGCGCCAGCCCTAACCCACGCCGCACGGCTGAATAACGGCTCGATAGCGCGCGTGGGCCGTATTGGATTTAATTGGAAAAGTACGGGGCAAGAAGGTGCAAATGAAAAAGGAAAGGGCTTGTATTAGTGCTTTGGATGCGGCGGGTGTTGGCTGGCTGTAGCTGTTATGATGGTTTAAGTTTGGGCCTAGTATGCATATGTATCGGTGGTAACCGAGGAGGGCGAGAGGTAAGACTGGCGAGATTACCCAACATGGGTTTCTGGTTTCACTGAAGAAATGAATGCATGTGGATTGCTGAATTGAGTGGCTAGTTGAATCCTTTTTTCCGGAGATTAGTAGCCTCCAGCAGCGCAAAAAAAAAAAAAAAAAAAAAAAAAAGAAAAAAAAGAAAAGAAAAAACTCCTTCCTGTCAGCTTTTGTTTCATTTCTACAAAATATGAGACCCAGCTGGAAAATTGATTAGATGAATGTCTGCGGGAAGTAGTGATATGGGTTTCGGTTGATTAGGGAAGCCATTTGGACTGGTACCAATCCATCGCCAGGTAGACTGTTCAATGTAGCAATATACTCTACTAGCTAGTGCGTTCAGGATTTGCAAGAGCCAACGAGAGCATGCCCCCGCCTCTGGCAAGAAGAAAAGTAGGAATTAGAAGCCTGTCCCATTATATTTAGAATTAGGCGGCTAAATTGCATCCAAAACAATATTTCCTAAATGGAACCCTGCACTCACAAAAGGTGCCGCGCAAGCTTCACCGATGGGAATCCTTCTCCTTTTAGAGCTAAAAAAGGTTCTTTTGGAGAACAAGTACTAGTGCGTTTGCTTCTTTTTAGGAAAAAAGGCTGCTCGCAGGGCACGTTTATCGCTAGTGATACAAGGGAAGTTGCTCGGCGAGAGTGCAATGCTCCCTTCATCAGAAGGACTGCGGTTTTTAGCCCCAATTGTGCGCATGGGAAAAGTTGTCATGCGATGCCAACGTGGGTTAGTTGCCACGCTATTAGTCAAATTTCAAAAGTCGCTGCTACTTGACCCTCCTGTTTCCCTCTATGTACGTACAAAAACTGCCTCACTACTCTTGAAAAACCCGTAGAGCCAAATTCCCTACTGTCCTTTCCAAACCAGGATCTTACTTCTTCAGATCGTCGGATTCCGTCATACATCGGTTGTGCATGCTCCTGCGTCTCGATCCCCGGTAACGCACCGATATCGGCGATAGCCCATATAAAGGGTGGAGGTGCGGACATAAATACAGAGCAACTCTTCTCCATAACCGTTGCCAAAAAATGTCATCAAAGTCATACCCATTTGATTTTCCGGATAACAGCTATAAAGCGGTAAATAAGGGGAATGGTGATGTAACGGTGGAACTAAAGCATGTAAAGGGCAAGTATCCTTCCAAAGGTGCCTCGAGATTGAGAGAAATCATGATTGAAGGGCGAAAGGATCCAAACAAGATAGCGGCCATCTGTTGTTCATATGACGGGTTGTCTTCCCGTCAGGTAGAGGAAGCGGGCTTTCCAATGCTGTTTTTGTCTGGCTACAGCGCAGCTGCTGCATTGGGGCTTCCAGACACCGGGTATGTCGGATTCCAAGATTTGGTACTTCGAATTCAGGAAATCACCCGTCAGGTGAACATTCCGATGATTGCTGATGGTGATACCGGATACGGTGGACTTGCAAGTGTCTATCGTACTGTGCAGGGGTTTGCCGAAGCTGGAGCATCGGGAATTATGATTGAAGATCAAAAATGGCCCAAGAAGTGCGGTCACACTCGCGGGAAGCAAGTGGTGGATCGAGAGGAAGCATGTGCTCGAGTCAAAGCTGCCTGTGCTGCGAGAGATGAAGGCAGGGATATTTTCATTTTAGCCAGAACTGATGCATTGATCCTGGGCTGGGAAGAGACCATGTGGAGAGCCAACGAGTTTACACGACTTGGAGCAGATGCCATTTTCGTTGAGGCCATCCCGGACCGTGCTGCCATGGTTAAATGCATCAACGAAGTTGACAATGCTGTCACAGCCAACATCATTGAAGGTGGCAAGACGGAGAACTTGTCCGGAAAGGAATTGGGTGAGATTGGCTTTGCTGCTGCGTTCTACCCGCTTACATTGCTTTCTGCCAGAATCAAGGCCACGCGAGATGCATTGGAAAATCTCAAGGACTCGTTCATGACAGGCCCACCTCCTATGAACCTGCCGTTTCAAGACGTCTGTGAGCAGGTGGGGTTTGAAAGATACTGGGATATTGAAAACAGGTTTGCTCCAAAGAAGTAAGTTATAGTGATATATGTTAACGCTGTGTTTTGAGATACCAAAAATCTCCCATGAACGTAACGTCATATAAACCAATTGGGTACAAGTCGGTACAAAGGCTACGTAACATTGCCATCCTTTCACAAACCTATTCCTAAAGAATTGACTATGATTAATGGTTAACAGCTATCAGCGTAACAAATATTAGTGGTGCCGAACTGAAACAACCCCCCAGAATGGACGTATTACAGTTAAAAGTCCTCCCTTTCCCAACCGACGACAGATTACTGTATAAAAAATGTAAAAACAACTTCAGCTCATGAAAATTCATTATATACATCCGTCCTCTCTATGGCACAACTACGAGCTTCTATCACGATCGTGGCTGAGAAAAAAGTAAAAAATTCACGGCACGTGCGGCTTTACGTGTCGTGGGAAAAAAATTAAAGGGGTAGCCGCCTGAAAAAGTGCGAAACTCTACAGTCACAGACCATATATAATTTCGGAGCGCCAACACGTAACGATCACAGGAAACCGATCCGGAATATATATACGCAACTATGAGCAACGAACCGGTAGTCCGTAAGCGTAGCAGCAGTAGTGTTGGGGCGATTGATTTGGGAGATACGTCGGCTCCAGGACTTTCCACCATCAATAGTAAGTCGCAACAGGAAGCACACCAGGTTCGACAGCGGGCGTTGAGCGGATCGTCTTCCAAGAAGTACACCAAGGATGGCAAGGAAGTTCGTGTTGCTGGTGAAGCGCGTGCTACTGGACTCAGACGGGCTTATTTGTGGTACCGGGAATTGAGCTATAAAAACACTTGGCTGACCCCATTGGTTCTAATGATTGGGTTTTACGGTGCGTTCTTCCTCTCCGAAGACCAATCCGAAGCGCACCCGCTCCACAAGTTTATCTGTCTTTCGTACCGTGTTCCAGGTACTGAGCCTCCACAGTATGGGAAGGGCAAGAAGGATTTTGCGTTTGTTGCTTTTTACATGCTCTTTTTCACGTTTTTTAGAGAGTTTTGTATGCAGACTATTCTCCGGCCAATGGCAAAAGCCTGTGGTGTGACAAAGAAGGGTAAAATCAATCGTTTCATGGAGCAAACGTATTCGATGATTTACTACGGATTTATGGGACCATTTGGATTGTACATCATGTATTATACTCCAATTTGGTATTTTAACACCACTGCATTTTATGAAAACTATCCGCACAAGTCTCATGAGTTGCTCTTCAAGGCATTTTACCTGCTTCAGGCTTCGTTCTGGGCTCAACAAAGTGTGGTGTTGATGCTCCAGTTGGAAAAGCCACGAAAGGACTTCAAGGAATTGGTCTTCCACCACATTGTGACGATTTCTCTTATCTTCCTCTCTTATCGATTCCACTTTACCTGGATTGGGTTGGCTATCTACATTACTATGGACGTGAGTGACTTTTTCTTGGCAACTTCCAAGACATTGAACTATCTCGATTCAGTTGTCACTGGCCCCTTCTTCTTGCTTTTTATGGGTGTTTGGATTTATCTGCGTCATTACTTGAACATTAAGGTGCTTTATTCCATTCTCACCGAATTTGAGACTGTTGGTGATTTTACCCTGAACTGGGAAACACAACAATACAAGTGCTGGATCTCGCAGATCATCACCTTTGCTCTCCTCTTGGCTCTTCAGCTTGTAAACTCCTATTGGCTTTTCCTGATTATCCGAATTGCCTATAGATATGTTTTCCAGAACATTCAGAAGGACGAACGATCTGACGACGAAGATGAAGAAGAAGACGACGCACCACAAATCGAGGTTACTCCTCCTGAACCAAAAAAGGAAAAATAATGAAAATACTCTCCCTTCCCTTATAATGATCGTGTGTACACTATACAATCAACAATGTACTATTAATACGTCGCGAGCACTGTTTCCTCGGATTCTTTGCTCCATTCCGATATACTTTTTGATGATAGATTTACTATTTACATGTACAAAAAATTAGTGCTCATTAAACTTGGCGGCTGTTGATTCCTCCGATTTTTGTTGATGGAGGTTGAACTTTTTCAATCTCTTTTCACGGCCATTCTTACCAGCATTGGAAAGAACACCGAGGATCAAATCAACAGCTCGGAGAGAGTCGTCATTGGCCGGGATTGGATAAGTGACTAAGGATGGCTCAGAATCAGTGTCAATGATGCCGATGGTTGGGATCTTGGCCGCAGTGCACTCCTTGATGGCATTTCTATTTTCAATTGGGTTTAAAACCACCACCAGGTCTGGTTTTACAATGGTTTTTTGCAGATTAAGAGAGAGATCACGTCCAGTTGGTTCATCAGACATATCCACTTCCATTCGCTCCCAGTCACTGGAAATTTCAGTAGCGTTCGAAAGAGTACCTGGAACCCATCTAGAATGAACATAATAAGAGTTGGAACGTTTGGCAGCCATTTGGAGAGATCTCTGTTGTCCTTGTCGCGTGCCAACGTATAAAATAAGACCACCCTTTTCAGCTAATCCTTCCACAACACTAGCAGCTCTTCTGAGGTGGGTCAAAGTTGTGTCCAAATCAATAATGTGAATACCGTCCCGGACACCATAAATATATGGCTGAGTTGATGGACGGAAAAGGGCAGTCGAGTGACCCAAATGCGTGCCAGCTGCAAGAAGGGTGGAAATGGATGTTTCTCGGATTGTTGGAGGAGAAAAGACATCTTCATGTGGTCTATAAACCTCCTTTACTGTGGCACCCAACCGAGTGGTGTTTCTCTGGTGGAAAAGCTGTCGAAGGTAAAGTTCCTGTGTCGAATACGGTTCTGCACTACCTGTTCGGCGAACATTAGGGAAAAGCTGTGTACCACTCATGTTACCAGCAGTGTTTGCAGAAGATGCCTTGGACGAAATTTTAACCGCCTTTGGTCGTTGCGCAGACGTTCGTTCGACCAATCGTAAAACGTCTTTGGAGAGATCTGGGTTGACAACAAAATCCTTCACTGCCCGCTCAATCTCGTCGTTGAGTTCTTTTTCAACCTCTGGCGACAGCGTCACATTGGACTTTGTAGCAGATCTGGTCTTGAGCCGTTCTATAATCAGCTCTGGAGACTGCTCTGCAGTGGAGGTGGAGGAGTACAGTCTTCGAACAGTGTGGATTATCGGTCTTGGTCGCATACTATGCTGTTTCCTCTGTGAATAATTTTTCAGACCTTGCAAAAATATCCTCGAAAATTGTATTGGGAGTTGGGGTCGGTCCGGCACATCACGAAAAATGTATGCGCCGCATTGGTTGCAGGACTGAGACACGACTTCACTCATCTATCTGGGGACGACTGGGGTGGTAGAAGTGGTCCAGTGTGAACAGTAAATATAAGTTAAGGCGTTTGTAGTAATTCTTTAATAATATCCACATTTTTATGGTTTAACGCTAAATGTGTGTTATCTTGGCTATAGATAAAAGCGCCCCAAGAAGTAATTGAGTCAGCCTAATAATATATTAAACTTGATAACAGGGGATTAATAATAATAATAATATACTCGGCTAGAAGTTTATTTTTCTAAAAATATATGCTTTGTCATCATTACTGCTTCAAATCTTAGACAAGAATAATCTGCTACCGCTGCTACATCAACGTGGCAGGAGACGTCTGTTTAAACAGCATACCAGGATCTCTACCTCGAGTGTTTTACCGACTTTTCGGGTAAATTATGCGGAGAAAATAATTGGCTTTTTTTTTCAGGTCAGTACACGTATGAGCATGATTTGAAAAAATGTTAAGACAGCTACCTTTGAGCATAGTAAAAACGAATGTGCTAAGTGCTTCACAGAGCCTTTTGTCTTTTCAAAGTTTTCAGTGTCAAAACGTGATTCATATCTCATGAACCCTGTCTGTGGAAGTATGTACGAACGTTGACTCATATCACGTTAATTAGTCATGATACGACACTGCACGTCTGTGAGAATTGACACACTATCTTGTTAGGTCAATACCTTTGCAGCTTGGCTCTATATTCTAACGTAAGTGCTTTTTTGGTTTTCTACCTCTCTGACCGTACACTATTATTGCGGTCAACAGTAAGGACTCAACATCACGCATATTTTCTATCAAACATTATCAACACTTGCGCATGTTAACACTATTGTTTGGTAAAAACGCATGGCGAATAAGAGAAAACCAATGAAAGTGTAACAAAACTAGTCATTGCCTAAACAGTCAATTCTTATGAGACTCAGTATAATTCTACTTACAACAACTATTATTATCGACCAGTCTTCATTGTAAGTCTAATGACCACTAAACAAGCCAATGCTATACTATGGCAGCAAAACGTACAATGTGAATACCCTGAAAACCTCAGCTATGTCCATGAACATTAATCCGAACATATAAATGAGTTTTCGTTAATCGCAACAGTTCACTATACCATACGCAACGGACTACACGATGTGCTATCCAAGCTTGCCACCGATACCACGACGGACAGCTTTCAAATGCCAAACCTGTAAACTAATCGTCACTATCGCACTCGCATGCTAATTATCACGTTGTACGCACAAAATGCCCCTGCTGACGCTTCTAGAACCCGCCGATCGCATCAGGCTGGTTTGTGGGAAAGGTCGGCCCGACCCTATAATCACATCCGGAAAAATATCACATTTAGGATTGAGACAAAACAATTCCTTGGCTTGGAAACAAACTTATATTAAGGGATAAAGTCGGCAATAGCCGAGAGTGGGATAGCATTTTTTTCTTTGTCACAGCAGTGACTACCATCTTGTGAAGATGAGGAACCTGCATTTGCCCACCGCCTTGGGGCTCTTTCGGTCAGAGGACGAGATTGGCTTTATTCCTCATCATGAAGTGCATACTGACCTCGAACGGGTGTTGATCTGGGATGACTTTGATGAGTGGGTTGGGCGAGAGCTGGATTTGGTCGACGATCCAGAATTGTGGGCGCTGGAGTTTCTCAACATCATTCCGTCGGATTTCATGCTCAACATTGCCAACCAGGCTGATCTGGACGAGGCAGTGAATGATGTGCTATTTAAGGTGGTGGAGTATATCAACCGCCTGATGGGGTTGAAAAGCTATGGCTTTTTTGATCCACTGGTTTCCAATGTTGGCATTGGAGATTTTGATTTTGGGTTTTCTAAAAAGAACAGTAGCCGGCCGAGCTTTCTTGTCCAAACAATGTCTCCATGGGATTCTCCAGAGCTGGGTGACATAAAGATATTGGACGCCAACTATCTACGTGCCATTCATGGCTATTTGAAGCTGAATCATGTTGAATTTGGTGTCATCACAAGTTATACGTACACTCGGTTTGTGCGGTTGGTGGATCCCCAAACAATCATGATTTCAGAGCCATATTCCTGGAACCGGGAACAGGGTCATACAACAATTGCCGGCTTTGTTGCATTATCCATGTATGTTGGGTCAATGGTTTACGATCGTGATGCGAGCATGGAATTCCTGCCAGTGTCAGATAGACAAGGAGAAGTCTGTGGGTCAGTGCGGTATGATATGGGACGTAATCTTGCCAAAGAATCTGCCCAAGTCGGGAAGTATATCACTCGAGGAGAGTTTACTAGAAATCAAACCACTTCGCCAGTGTTTGTGAAGTGTTTTAATGAATACAGTTCGGACCAATTCAATTGGGAAATGGAAGTGTACGCGAGAATAGAAAAGTCACAGGGAACTTTGTTCCCCTCGTGCCTGGTTGGAAACATTTGGGAAATGGTTAATGTGATTATACTAAAGAATGAAGGGGCACCGTTAACAAAATCTACAATGAGAAATATACCGAATCTTGGTCACAAAATGCTCGCTCCTGTTAAAAAACTCCACGAGCTCAACTTGGTCCACGGAAATATCAAGCTGAGCAACTTTGTTGTGGACTCCAGATTGAACATTAAACTAACATCATTGGGCCATTGCGTTTATACGGGGGCCTTGAAGCCGAAAATTAACGAGCTCCATAAGGTTCGTAACCTTGTACGGGGAGGACTACTAAAGTGCAGTCGGAAAAAGAAAAAATGTTGGAGAAAGCATAAAAGAAGGTTGTTTAATTATGGATGGGCTCGGTATAAAAGAGATTATGTCAAATTACGTGAGGGGAGTTTTGTCAAGGCAATAAAGAGAGATCGTTTCACATGAAATAAAAAAACAAAAGGCGATTCAAAAACAACAAAAACCAACAATAGAATCATTTTTCAAATCATCTCATTTCTTGATAGGCCAAGTTGCTCGCAATACGTTCATTTTGAACGTCGTCGCCAGTTGTAGTTCCACCACTGCCGCCGCCGCCGCCAGCTCCGACGACAGCGCCGTCACTTTGACCTGCCAAATTCTCGAGCGCTCCTTGAGACGGCATGAAAATGACCTTAGAGTTTGAGGATCTGGCCATCGTCTGCATGGCTTCAAGATAACGGATTTGCATGGCCGCCTTTGAGGCAAGAATATCTGCTGCACGACGCATCAACTTGGCACTTTCAACCTCGGCCTTTGCCGTGATAATCTTGGACTCACCGGCTCGCTTGGATTTGGCTGCTTGGGCCAGGGAGTCTTGCAATTCGTCACTCAACAAGAGGTCCTTAATGAGGATGGACTCGATTTTGACACCCCACGATGAGGCAGTGTCGTCGATAATCTCTCTGATGGATTTGGCCACTTCCTCTCGTCGTTCAATGATTTCTTGCAACGCACATGCACCAATCACATGTCTCAATGTTGTTTGGGTACGTTCGTTCAGGGCCTGTGAAAGATTGGTGACGCCGAATCGGGCCTTGTGAGGAGAAACAACATGATAATACATGACCGAGCTCAACTTGATGTTGACGTTATCCTTGGTCATACAAGTTTGCTGTGGGATATCCAAAACTTGGACTCTAACTTCGACTGTCTGCAATTTCTCACTGAATGGGTTAATTTTAACCAATCCAGGGTCAACTGCCTTGTAAAATTGGCCGAATCGTGTAACCAAGCCGACATGACCTTGATTGACGCTCTTGAAGGGATTTGGACAGCATACACAGCACGGTATGGACCCTAACCCCCCGACAAGGTTACCAAGACCATTGACCATGGAGCCGTACCACCCGTTTTCTGGAATGTCCATCTCGTGAGCGTAGGACGGTTGAAGGTCGCTCTTTCTGATTGGCTCCACCATAATTGGCGTGTCTTGAGCACTGGGACCCGTTTTCCCGAGGTCGCGTTGTGGCTTGTTCAACCCGGAAAGACCCTGTTGTTGGGCGCCATATTCGTCCTCAGCAGGAGAGCTAAAGTCAGTGGCCTCAGCCGTCTGAAAATCCTTGATTGGTTGTGATGACATGTTTTTTTTTAAAAAGTGTAATCGTTAAAAGATTATTCCTTGTTTACATGTGTAGAGATATCTCCTCATTTAAATACTTTTTTTTTTTTTTTTTTATTTATTCAAGTGCGGCTCGATAAGTGGCGTAACCGAAACTGTCTTTTCGGGGTCCTGTGACTACAAAGATGCATAAACGGGGTCTTGGGCTACGTCATGGTGCGATATAGCAGCATTTGGAGGGTGGGGGACCGATGAATTTTTTTTTTTTTTTTTTTTGCTTCGTTCAACTATTTTGCAATATATATTGTACAGTGATGAACTAAAGATGTGTAATAGTGGATGCTGTGCTCGACGTGCAGACGCCGCAACTAACTGAGATGGTGTTTGTGGGGTGTTCCTCCGCAACCCGTGGTGAGACACGTTTTTTTTGTTTCAGCCACACTAGTACAATCCTATGATCATCGAGGAAATCGTGAACTGCGGTTTATCCGCGTTGTGAGATACTCCCTTTTGGACATGTGAGTGTTTGCTCTGGGAGGTTTTAAGATGACGTATTATCGTTCCAATGATTAAAGTATGGCATTTGCAATTGGTAATTCACAGTTTACACACTCTTGGGTCCAGCGACATCAAATACCCTTGCATGTATAAAGGTGAATTGATTAGAGACCTAGACCAGTGTAACTATCCTTTGCCAATTTAAAAGTTAAACGAGCCATTCTCCGTATTAAATGGTACTTATCGGAATGCTATCTTATCTCTGGAACACAAGAAAGTTGTATAACGCGTGTTGAAAAAAAAATTGGGCGGGGACGACCAAATCAACCTTCTAATCTTGAACCATTACAGTGGTGGTATGCACATACTTTTGCGACTTCTAACTGGCAGAAGAATTATAGAACTTCTGCCTGTGTGGCGTGATATAGTCGCACCCATTGAGTATAAGCAGACTTGCCGAGGTTGATTCCGAGATCAAGTATTTGCAAAGTCAGCGTCCCAACTTGCGGTTATCATGTTCCGAACCAACAAACTGCATATGCATACACATTGGCCGTCTCCTGGTGCGCATATTCGGCATCTTGAGTATCCTTACGCGTCCAGCATGCTTTGCTGAATATGCATGTGCATAATCATGCTAAGGTAACAAAATAAACATGTATTGCACAGACTCTTTCATAATACAAACATAATTCAATATCATATACACATTTATCCGTTAATATATACTTTATGCATCTAAGTCATTGAACCACTGCGCTCAGCAGCCTTGGCCATACGAGCAGCCTTGACTAATGGGGCCAAGTTTCTGCACGAATCAGCCTTTTGGATGAATTCATGATCTAATAGCTCTTGAGCATCTGCTCTTTTTTCGACTTCCACTTGCAGACACCAATCCAAGAAGGATTGGAAAATAGGCGACAGCGTGTCCTTGTCCTTCAATTCTGGTGTACCGTTAGTCACAATGAGATACAATGCTCGAATTGGGGATTCGTTTAAATAGGGAGGTTCACCTTCAATCATCTCAATTGCCATGATACCTAAACTCCAGCAGTCAATCTTTGGACCATATTCCTTTCTAGAAACAACTTCTGGGGCCATCCAATACGGAGTGCCTACCATGGTAGTTCGCTTATTGTTGGTCTCATTGATTTGAGCACAATAACCAAAATCGGTTAGCTTGATGTCGCCCTTCATAGATAGCAAAACATTGTCAGACTTAATGTCTCGATGAATCACATTCTTGGAGTGTAAATGTTCCAAGCCGCGTAATGTTTCTCTACAGACGGCACCGATCTGGCCCTCCGTCATCATGTTGTAAGTGACTACATCGGTCAAACTACCACCTTCCATGTATTCCATTACAACCCACAAGTCACCCCTGTTGAGATAGGAATCAATGAAATTGACGATGTTTTTATGCTTGCTTTCTTTCATGACCAAGATTTCGTTAATAATCAGTTCCTTCTTTGGTTGCTTCTCCAGTTCCATTTGCTTAATTGCAACACACTCCTGGGAACCATTTTGATATGCAGTATAGACACCACCACTTGCGCCTTGTCCAACCTTGTTCAAGTTTCTATACAACTTGGTTGGGTCACCTGGAGTGCAAATAGTAGTCAATTTGGCAATAACTTCGTTATCCTTTCGTCTTCGTGCTTCTCTTCTTCTTGCCTGAGCATTCGGATCCTTCCCTCCACCACCATGATGAGCATTTGCAGGTTGGCCTCCAACGGCACCATTAGTAGCCTTCTGTAACTGCAACAACTCCTTCTGTTGATCCTGAAGATTGTTTGGATCTTTCTTTTGTTCTTGAGACTGTTGTTGCTGTTGATTTTGATGATGCTGCTGCTGTTGCTGTAAATTATTATGGTGATGGCCATGACCTGTGGCAGCAAGAGCATCAGCTCGTTGTCGTTCCTCTTGTTTACGTCGTAACTCTTCTTGCTGTTGCAATAATCGTTTCTTTTCAGCTTGTCTTTGCGCTTGAAGCTGCTGTTCATGCATTTGTTGTTGCCTCATTTGCTGCTGGCGCAAATTGGAAGACAGCTGATGATGAGGATGACGCTCTTTATATGTACCGTCGTGGTAGTGTTGTTGATGTTGATGATGATGATGATGCTGCTGCTGCTGCTGCTGCTGCTGTTGTTGTTGTTGAAGTTCCTGCATGCGCTTCTGAGCCAATTCGTTAGGATCAAAGTTGGCGTGAACAGACGAAACACCGAGCGGCGGAGCTGGTGGAGGTCTTGGTGGTGGGGACGTCGGCTTTTTATTCAACGAGCTGGAACTGCTATTGTTCGTGGATGGGGCTGAGGATGCATTGGAGGAATACGGCTTTGGAGTAGCTGGCGTGATGGGCGCTGCCGGTGAGAGACCATTTGATGGGGCTGATGGAGCTGATGCTGGGGTAGTCGTTGACGTAACTGTATTGCCCGCGTTGTTAGAAGGAGTTTTAGGAGTTGTGGTAGCAGTTCTACTGGCTGACCGTGCAGGCGGCTTTGGAGCGGGTCTAGATGGAATAAATTCGGTGGTACCAGTGGTAACAGCGTTCCCGTTGACCTGTGCTGGGGGAGAGTTTGGAGTCGGCGCCGGTCGTGGTTTGGAAAAGTAGTCTTGATATTGGTTAGCAGCAGAAGGAGAAGAAGGCGACAGGATCGGGTTGACCCCACCTGGTGCTTTTGATTTTTCAAACTTCTTCCACACCTCTTCCTCGTCATTTCGCTCTCCACGGTCCTGATAAAACTTCATGACGTCAATCACTGCCTGAGGATGCTGTTCTGCCTCAGTTTTTGAAATTCCGCTATTCATCAAGAGAGTTTCCCATTCCTTTGGCATACCCGTGAACTGACCAGTGTCAAAATTAAACCCAACATGGGTCAAATGCTTCGCATCATAAGGGTCTGAAATTTTGAGGTTGCCGGTACTATTTTCCAACCCGCTCGAGCCGCTGCTGGTTTGTGAAGACGAGGTTTGTCTCCTTCCTGTTGTAGTTGTGCCATCACCACGCATCGAATTTACAATATTAGACAGTACACCCTTGACGGAGGACTTGCCATTCAGCGTGCCTCGTCTTCGTCTGGAGCCCGAATTTGAGCGGTTACGCGGGGACGTTGTCCCTGGTGTTGACACGTTGCTGACGTTGCTACTATTCGGCGTTTCTGGAAACGGGATTACTGAAGGGCCCTGTTGTTGGTGTTGATGTTGGTTTTGTTGCTGTGGCTGAGACGGTAACGGAAGATGGAATGGAGCTTGAGTTTGGCCAGCACGACTCGTCGCTCTAGACCTATTTCCACTGGTCCCTCCGTTATTATTGTTGTTATTATACGATGCAGATGAACGAGCGGATGAGGAGGGAGTTCTGGTACCAATGTCTTCCTGTTCTTCGGCATCCTTGAGCTCTCTTAAGCTTTGTAGCTGGGGAGAGGCCGGATTAGATTCTGAAGCTTGGAGATCCGATGACGCCTGTTTCCCAAACGAAGAGATGATTGAAACCGGATCCGGAGAGCTGCTGTTGTTGGTGGTTTCGAGGGTTGTTCGTTTGGAGGATTGTGAATGGGACCGTGAACGAGTAACCACGTCTTCTAAGGAGGCAGACGGAGAGTTTGAGGTCAATCTATGGGGTGACATTGGAGGAGGAACTGGTGCCGGTTGAGACTCGACGTCATAAACTCCACTTCCCTGAGTAGTGTCGAGCTTGAGATTTTGGGGGCTACTTGGTGAGGGAGAAGAGGACGACGAAGCCTTGGTGCTGGGTTGTTGTTGTTGTGGTAGCGGTTGAGGTTGAGGTTGAGGAAACGGTGCTTCTACGGATGTTCGAGAATCCACATGTTTCTGTTCCCTTGTGGTATCTTCATGTTCCTCTGTTACAGCCGGTTGCTCTTCTACTCTATATCCTTCGTGTGACACATTTATATCTTTCTGTTGTTCGTTCAGTTCGTCACCTTCATCCCCTTTTTCTTCGCGATGAACCTGACCCTCGTCCTCTTCACGCTCTTCCTTGGCGTTATCCTCCTCGACAGAACTGGAGTCGTCAATTAACGTGGCCCTGGACTTTGAATCGTGCGACGACGATGAGCTGGAAATTACCGATTTTGTGGGCTTGAATTCAATAGGGGCATCTAAATGAGGTTTGTCTATATAATAAAAATTAATACCACCACTAGACGACACGAGAAACACGCCCACTTACCTTGTGCCGGAGACTCTTGCACAAGTTCATTAGAACTTTCCATGATGCTTTCTCTTGACAAGAACTAAACCAGTATGGTAAAAAATGTATGGTAGTGCGGAGTGTGTTGAGTGTAATGTAATTATATTTTTTTTTTTTTTTTTCCTTTTCTTTTTTTTCTTTTTACTCGTCCACTTTTTTTTTTTTTTTTTTTTTTTTTTTTTTTTTTTTTTTTTTTTTTTTTTTTTTTTTTTTTTTTTTTTTTTTTTTTTTTTTCTTTTTGAGGCTCATACACCCAAAACTCTTTTCCCACCCCCAAAAGTTCCACCACCCAATTTCCCCCTTAATCTATAGTTGCAAGTTTCTTTTTTTCGTATATTGGGGCCGACGGTCCCAGGGCTACTGCGGGTCTGGGCGGCCGCCGCACTTTTGAGCATGCAGTGAAAAGTTTCATGCGCGCGCGTACGCGACCCACCACCCACCCACACTTTTGGTGCTAACTGGCGAATGTGCGCGAGAATATGCATCTTTAGTGGAAAAAAAGAAAAAAACTATGAATTTTTTATATTTCTTTAGTCGCTTATTGGACATAAAATTGATATTATTATTATTATTATTTAAATTTGACGTTGTAATATGTGTTTTGCAGTATATTGATGTTATGTGTTGCCCTCAATTATGTGTATCTTACGTGTGTGGTTCTTCCCGCTGTGCTCTCCTGATATCAATACTGAAACAGTTCAGATACAGTACATTGCATTGCAGGATGTTGGTAGGTTTTAAAGGGATGAATACACGCACTGGTTAATCCACCAGACAAGGTTTAATAATTAATGTACACATAATAAATATAGATTTGTGGGGTCAACGAGGATGTTGTCATCGCTGCTGGTGCTGTTGCTGTTGTAACAGTTGAACCAACAATTGCGGGTCCTGGGCCGCCTGTGGGTTGGCCTGAACCACATGCTGCAACAACGCGAGGTCAGACTCCGAAAGCCCTAAACTTTGCAGCATCGGACCCGCATCTGCAGTGGGTGGTTGCGTCGGTACTCCTGTACTACTGGCACCACCACCACTCCCATTAGCACTGCTAGTTGGTGGGGGAGAATACTTTTTCTGGTTAATCACAAACACGCCCAAGACAACATGTCTGTTTTGTTGCTGATACTGTCGTAGGAGATCTACCGTTGGCGGTGAAAAATATCTAGGAATCTCATCCTCCGGTCCAACCGGAATTATATATGCATCCTTCACATGGCCAAAGTTCTTGACAATAACCCCATATTTACTCTTTGAGTAAAAATAATCAAACAAGGTTTCGTAATTAGACCATTCCTGCTCGTCTCCCGGCCACAACAATAATGTGGCCAACGTTTTGGAGGACGCCACCGCCTGCAGATAGCCGTTTGCCCGCGTCTTATCCAGTCGTCCATCCACCACTAGCGGCTGCGACATGTCGATGATGTGACTCCACGACGACGTTGGTGTGAAGCTTGGTTCGGTGCATTCAACGTGGAACGCCCGTGCGGCAAATTGGGTGATACCTGTGAAGGAGATCTGGCCAGTCCAAACCTCCGGCAGTGATGGAGCAGGAGCATCACCACTATTCTTGTCCTTCTTCTCATTGACAATTTCGTCAAGATCGTCATCGTCATCAATCTGCACTGTCGGCCCCTCATGATCCGACTCGGACAAGTAATTGTAAGTATCGTTGTTGTTATTGTTGTTATTATTATTATTATTAGTTTCATTAATCGTGATTTCGTTAGAATTCGAACGGCTCCGTTGGTCGTGCGAGTTCATTCCATCTTTCGCTGCGCTGTCTGTCTTGTTCGCCGTCTCCTTCGCTTCTTCTTCAACACTCTCAGCTCGATTGTAAAAAGTGTCAATGTTATCGTCAACATTTTCTTCTTCCATATCCACAAATTCCTCGCCCTTGTGTGTCCGTTTGATTCTTGGCCCCACTTGGTCTTCCACCTTCAACACACTCTCTCGAATGCTCTCCTTACGCACGTTCTGGGCCAACTTTTGCAACTCTGGGTTGCTCATGTCCTCATTAGACATCCGAACAAGTTCCACCCCGCTCAGCTCGCCGCTAATCACTCGTTCTCGCAAATTGACATTCTTTTGATCCTTCAAGTTGAAACTGATTGACCGAAACTTGTCTCGATACTTAGAACCAACATCCTGCGAGCTCTTCTTCACCGCCAGCTCGTCATAGAGCGCCTGTTCAATCTCCAATGCAAGCCTCTCACTAATCACTTCAGCATTATCCACATCTTCCACCGTGTCCTTCTCCGTGGCTTTGTGCTCCTTGCTCTTCGCCAGTATCCGGTAAATCGCCTCACAGACCGATCTACGAACCTTATCATCCAGATCCTTCATGCTCCTGTGGGCATGGACGGTAGCATCATCGTCGTCGTTCTGGACTGTCTCTGGTTCAGTCTTATGGTCATTCTCTGATTTACAATTATTATTACTACATGAGGGACATCTGTAATGATCAGGCACGACCGATTCATCGTCCGTATTAAACACACAGCGGATATGTTGCCACTTGAGGCACGATTCACACTCAATCATGGGCCCCTTGGAGTCCTCACGAACTCCACAGGGACACTGAATAGAGTCATCTTCCTGGGTAGTGTTTTTGGACGGAGCCGTTTTTTTGGCCACCTTCCGCGGTCGACTTTGCGCCTCGGTCTCCTCAGCCAACTCCCGGGCCAGCCTACTGTGCTGCCCCTTGGTGCTTCGCGACGATCTACGTATTGGACCTTCCATGTGTGGACAAAAAAAAATAAGTAGAGTAGTAACTGTGGTATGTAAAACTTTGTGGAGGAGGTTTGTCTTGTGTGTCACACAAAAGAAATCCTGTCACCGTGCTGGCATCTACACCTCCGAATATTCGAGTCCTCATCTGCAGCCCCGCACGGCTGAGCGTGACGCGGATAAAAATTAATTAAAATTTAAATAATACTAAACTAATGCGTACGAACCGGGAAGAAATACGTCATAAGATATAGCGGCGGTATCGCCGCCATAAATGCTACTTATTGGATTGTCAATTGTATTAGTGTCATTGAATAGACAGATATTATATCGGCCTGAATTTTTTTGTTGATAACGTATAAAAACTTGCTGTCGGTTAGACTCTTTTGAACGATGCAATTGTAGCGGTAATTTGAAAGAATGGTTGTAGTGACAGAGCTTTTACTGCGTTCCTGATGAGCTGGGTGTGTCGGGGTCGGACACTATGCGTAGCTCTCTCTCTCTAAATTTCATCATCGTACGGCTAATAAAAGAGAAATTTTAGCACAGAAGAAGCCATTGGACTGAGAATATAGCTGTGGGTGTGTATGCAGACTATACATGGTAGATTTTGGGGTGTTGGTGATTTTGTGAAATGTGTGATGTGCGCGAAATGCTCTGTGCACATATGCATATGCGTATGATCATGTTTATCCATGCATATATGCACTGCCAAACACTGTTCGACTTGATTTTTACACAATTTTCCTTCACGCGTACGCATAACGAATGCACGTACGTGCACTTATTTTTATTACAGTATTTGCGATGATTAGGAAAGGTCTCTCTTGGACCCAAGAAAGGTAAGTTTTATTGTGAAGAAGACCAGAGTGAGTAATTTATTAGACCCATGTAGTTGCGACCATTGTTGTATGAGGAACATACAACAGAGCTATCTGTACGGCGGATGGTTAACTTTCCGTCGACCTGCATAAAGCCTATCTTGAAGAATTCACAGTTGGTTTGGCGCCCTTAGCTGCAAAGAAATCACATACCAGGTAATTTACTATCTTCGACAGAGCACTTGACATTTTTCCTCGTAATTCCGGGACTCTGGATGCAATAGAGAATGTAATGGAAATAACGCTCAATACGTGCGACGAAGCGCATTCTACAAGTCAGTGGAGGGAGCGTATTAGCTATGAGAATATGCGTGGGGAACTAGTTGACGCAACAGTACATATTCTTAAAGGGCCATAGATATAGCACTACCAAAACCAAATTATAAGATTATATCATAAACCGTGGCAAGCGTAGTTGTTTCATCACATGACCGGAAGGAGAAGGAGTTGGGCAGTTTCAAAGTATGACAATGGTTATGGCTACCTCCTCCGCTTGCACACCGTCAGCCACAAGAGTTAGACCATTTTTACTGTTAACGGATAGGTCTATCGAAACCAGATGACATAATAGCTCCATTCCAGGATGGTGAAGTTTTACAGACGTACGTTCTAACCCGCATGGCTGCAATTCCTGCCAAAGGAAATGTAAGAACACGCTTTAAGTGAAAGCATCTCTGAAAATGTGTTTGTTCTTTCCTAGGAAAGAATTCAGCTCACAGGCGGTTACATTTTTCCCGAAAAAAGGTATCTCCGCTTCGTTTCGAACGTTAGCCATTTCGAGCCATTTCGCAGGAGTGGCACACAATCTCCAAAACTATCCAGGAACCAGGGTAGACAATTTTAACGGTTAGTTACATGAAACGGTTTGAATCATTACGCACATGCAGCTCATGACGCCATGCAGGTAGAGTGGCATGGGTGTGGATTTGCGCACCGTGCAGGGATCATGGATGTGGAAAGAAAAATCAGTGAGTCTTATAAAATACGAGTTTGCAATTCTGTAGAGCAAATGCTGATTCGCCACCGGGGTTCAAAGTCGAATGAATCCGTATACGAATGCATGAATTATAGATTGTGCTTGTGGAAACGCACTGCATGAAGATCACTAACCGGAATATAAAAGGACCGAGCACGATGAAACCCAAGTAATTTACGAAAACACTAGTCGCAAAATACTAAAACCGCTACAAATATGGATCCAGAGAGTGCAGATTTCCAGAAACTTGGAAAAGACACAACTACAGTGGAATGTGCCATAGTTGTCTCCATAAAGAGAATTTCCGCCGACCAATTGAAGCAGGTCTATCACAAAAACACTACAAAGCCACAATTGCATTCACAGTAACGAGGCCCACGTCGTATTTAACCACCTCCACATTGAATTGAATATCTTTTTTCCACAAATTTATACCTTTGTCTTTCTTTTCGGAGAATGGAAAGCTGCAGCAAACTTGCTCTCCTGCATGTGTACAAAAAATCGTTTATTATATAAATACAACTACTCCTGCGGAACAAATGGGTTGGAAATCACCTCATTGCCGGCCACTGGAGAGAGCGATAACAACAGTGGACCTCTTACCACAACCATTCCTAAATCTCTCGTCTGATCCAACAAAACGTTCTCATCTTCTGGATCACGCAACGTCTCTTTCACGTTGTCCAAAACCAAGTTCATCAATTGATCGTAGCCTTTCAGAATACCAGTAACTAAAAGCACAATTAGTACATACATTTCGCACTAGTCACAATTTCACCTTACCTTGTCTGCCACCTTGGAATTTTACTCGGATTTCTTGATCCCGGTATTTGGCAAGATCTAAAATAGCCTCCTTTTTGGGCCTCTCTTCGCCCGCTCGTGGAGTGTTTCGTCGTCCATCACGGTTGCGATTGTTGTTATTGTGGTATTGTCGTCTCTGATCACCACCACGGTGTCCGCCGCCGCCATAACCTCGATTCTGCTGCTGGTTTCTGCTCTCCATCGTGCTCTATAGTTCTATCCTTTTTCCGTTTCTCGAAAAAATGAGGTTTTGGGATCTGTGTTTGTGGTGGTGGGTGACGGAATCTTAGCCACAACACCGCCTCCCAGACGCCACAAAAAGGGAGCCATCTAGACATGTCTTTAATTCTCGCAAAGTGACAATCTTCTCGTGACCAGAAAAAAAAAAAAAGGACAAACAACGTTTAACAGAAACTGCAGTTGGAGAGCAACGCGTCTCACCCCTTTATTTGTGGCAGTGCGCGTGGCAGTGCTGGTTGGGACTACGCGTCATGGGAACGGATCAAGAATTAAACTATAAGCAATGTCAGATATTTCGCTTTTTGTGACTTCCGAGCAGACGTCATCTGAAAGGAGGATCTCGCCTACGTGGTCTGTTGCTGAGCTCAAGCAGAAGCTGGAGCATATTACGGGGATCCCACCAGATAATCAACATTTGTTGATCTACGGAGCCGCCCATTCTGCTCCAGTTCATGTAAGCGAAGGTGACAACGGAAGGGCCCTAATTGGACAATACAACTTGGTTCCATATGGCCGAATCCACGTGGAGGATAACCGACCAGCATCAGCCCAGGTCAATGTCAATGACATTTCTGAGGTAGAGAAATACGTCATGCCGGAAAGCGAATATAGTTCGTTGCAAGACAGTGTTTTGAATTGGAAGAAGAACAATCAATTAGGAAGATTTGATCCGGAACACCAGCATAAGAAGGAAGCCGAGGCAGAAGAGTCACGCGAGGAGATTGAGAAGCGACAGATTGAGGTCAGTAAGCGTTGTAAAGTTAGTCCTGGGGACCGATTCGGGACAGTACGGTTTGTCGGGATGGTTCCTGAGATCAATGAAAAAACATGGTGGGTTGGAGTTGAATTCGATGAGCCAGTGGGGAAGAATGATGGTTCAATTCACGGCAAATCGTACTTCAAAGTGAAGCAAGGATTTGGAAGCTTTGTCAAGCCATCCCTGATCGAAGTGGGTGACTTTCCTAACGAGCTTGACGATGACGACGAACTGTAACGCCTATATAATTAATACCACCGCATTTTCGAGGCGAATCGTAAAAACAATGCCGCCGGACGCAAATCAGTTCCCATGAATAGTAATATATTAATTTGTCCTGGTTCAAACGCGTTTCGTGCGAACGAGGACCCCCGTTTTCCAAAGTAAATAATGAATACATATATTAATACGCGATTGAGCGTTCTGCCTCCTCTTCCTCCTCCAGGGCGGCCTCGAGCTCCTGGTTGACGAGGGTGTCAGTGGACTGAGTGAAGAAAAGTCTGGTTTCACCAGGAGCAACGTTGGTGATTGAGTAATGGTTCCCTCGTGGAACTTCGAACGATCCGCCCTTTCGCAGCTGGAAGACCGTGTTCGACACGTTGACCTCAACCCGTCCACAGATCACATAGAAGATGTATGTGTTTTGTTTAGATGGTTTCATTGGCTTTTGGCCACCTGGCTGAAGCGCAATGATGCCGGCTGCGGAAAAGTTCGAGTCTCTGTCGTACAACGTTGCCAGACGATATGACGAGTTTTTGATGTCACGGAAAGGCTCGTGACCTGGAGCCCATGCCACCAGCCGGTTGACCTTCTGATCATCTTCCTCCGCGGGGTATTCGTGGACCTCGGCCTCGTGGAAGTCGTCTTTTTCCCATTGAGGAATGTCCTGATCACTTTCTTCGCTCTCTTCCATTGCCGACGTTTTGGCTGGCTTGCGCTTCTTTATGGGCGGTCGCTTTCGTTTTACCGGCTCTGGGGACGGGGGTGCGTACATGATATCTTTAATCTGGGGTCTGTGGTGCTCTTGATCGAGTTCATAGACAATTTTTTCATTCTTCCAGAATGCCAATGGCTTCACAGATGTACGCGTCGAGCGGCGAGGAGCAGCCGGTTCGACTGCTGTTTTGGTAGCAGGTTTTGGTGCTGGCTTTGAAGAGGCCTTGGTTACTTTAGAAGGAGCAGCCTTTGTGGGGGCCGCAGTGGCCTTGGGTTTGTTGGCGGCCGCTGTTGGCTTTTTGACAGGCTGTTTCTTCTTAGGACTCGCCTTTTTGGTGGGTTTTGGTGGGGGTGGTCTAGAAATCTCCTCCTCCTCCTCCTCCTCCATATCTTCATCTTCTCCGCCATCATCCTCATCTTCGTCTACATCATCAATTTGTTGCTGCTGCTGATCTAATTCGTCGTCATCGTCTTCTTCTTCGACATCAGAAACAGCCCTATTGGAATTGGTGGTGTTCACCAGAGCATCCCCATTCTCCTCATCGTCGCTCTCTTCCTGTCGCGTAGTCTTTTTCTACAGTCCCGAGTTAGCCCTTTTCCTCATGCCAAAAAAAACCGGTTCCATACTCACCGCAATCACCTTCTTGGGTTTCTTGACTGGTGTCGAATTCTGACTCCTACGTCCTAGCCCGTTTCCGTTAGCAGTTGCACGATACAAAAATTAACATTCGAAGGATTCCTACCTGTACTGGATCGTTTCGACGTGTCCATGGAACGTGTCGAGTCGTGGGTCCGACTGAAGCTCATAGGCTTGATCTTGGAGGAGCTGGTGCCCTCATCATCGTCGTCATTGAAGTAATCGTCCAGATCCTCCATCCCGTGCTCATCCCGACGAAGGTTCTTTGAAATCTCAATTCCAGACCGTCTATAACGAAAAAAAACGCGTTAACTACGTGTAAGCACGGTGGATACGTTCCAGACTCACCTGCCCTTGCTCCCCAGCTCGTTCACATTGAAGTATGTGCTCTTGCGGTCTCTCTTCGACATGGTTTGTTCGCGTGGCTGGGACCCGTCAAAGTCCGCATACCTTTAAAGCTTTGTGTCGTCTGTCGGGCCGACAGTGCAACACTGCACACACTCAGCACACTATAGCGGTCGCACGCTTTTGCTGAAGGTTGCACGCAGTGCCTACGGAGTGAACGGGCGCATAATTGTATAATCCATCGTTAGCTCTCTTTGGCACCTGCGTATCCATAGAATAGGCCCTGTGGTCTCTCCGATAATTTTTGTGCTAGCATAATTATAGCAAGTCAATAATTAACTAGCTTAGTATAGCTGTTTTAATAAAAGCGAGTTATTTATTATAGTGTAGAGGTACTCAATCAGGTGTGTGCTATGTGGCTACGCATTAGTCTGTCGAACTCGACGAGAGTTTTCGAGTATCTGTCTGGCGTCTATCTTAGCATTTTCTACTAAATACATTTTTTTCGTTGACAGCCCCATACCCTGGGTAATTTTAGACTTCGCACTCCCGTTTCCCTGGTCTCTGTCATAGCCAAGTTGCTTACAAAAGTGCCATGTTTGACTAGGCTTGCAATGTCGTAATTGACGCAAATTGAAATAGGTACTGTCGCAGCTTGTTGGCAGGGGTACGAAGTCAAGTTCGACATCCGATTGATCTAATTCGTAACCAACTCCCGCAGCATCATCCCTGGAATCATCATCATTAGGCTTGGGTTCGGCACGTCTTTTCTCAGTTCGTCGTCTATGATCTTCATCAGCGGCTCTTTCCGCCACAAGCTTAAAACTTCTCCACTCCTGTGTAGAGAAAGCGATCTGACGACCCACAGACGGCAAGATAAACTCACATGGGATCGCAAAGGCACCTGGGTTTTCAGCACAGAGGTCGTCTAAGAGAATATCCGACTCAGTACACACGTCACCTTCCACATTTTCACTAGGAATACCGATTTTTGAATCATAATATCCAGGAAATCCTGTTTCAAGTTCAACCACTAGACTGGGAATGATTTGTTCTGCCGTGCGTAAACTATCTTCATTCTCAATATACCAATCATTAGACAAACTATTGAGGCATGACAATGTATTTTCTCGCCATGGAAACAACACTTTGTCCTTTATGGCCTTATAAGTTGCAGGATCACCTTTATAAACCTTTGCGCATTGCTCTATAGTCGAGCCAGTATTCTTCAAAACAGCAAGAAGCTCAAACTCCCTCTTTAACGACAGCAATCTTTTTTGTGAAAAAGCAAGCAGTTGGTGTGCTTTTTTTGGTTTATTTGTTCTCAGATATAATTCAACTTTCTGGAGAATCTCGCAAATTGGCAGGACAGTCAAAATCGTGAGCTTGATTTTAAGATTTTGGGGATTTTTGTGGTTCTCCACATCGACCAGAATTGCCGCTGAGGATCCATTTGATTCAAAGACCATTGAACGGCACTTAATAATCGCGACTTCGTAAGGCTGGGTGACACTAACTTCACCTATCAAGTTAGGCATCCCCTCTATCAATTTACGTGGTGCTGCTGTTATTGCAAAGTCCGGCGTGTAAGTAGTATTCGCCGGTGTAAACTCATTTACGTCATCGAAGAAATCGACGGCTGGTCGAAAGTGAAACATGAGCTTTTGGATTATCATATTAAGCAATTCCCTTCTGGTATTTTTATGCAATTGTGTTTTCGTCAGTTTAAAATTTATGATTTTAGTGAGGTTGTTGTAGGAGGAGGGTTTGAATTGCGGGAACTCTAAACTTAAAAACTGCAAAACGGGGTCAATCGCGGGTTCGCCGTCCACCAACTTGAATTGAAGTAGGTGTTTACATTTATCATCTTCCAAGGCTTTACCAAATTCGTTTCTTAAACGACTCTTTGTGTTTGAGTCAAGGTCGAAGCAGGCCGGGTCGCCTAGCCGTATTTGCGGTATTGTTATACGGTTATTGTCATTAAAATTTCTTTGAGACGACGCCATAGTTAAGGAAATATAAATAACAGGTTTTCGTGAAACAGACAGTTGTGTGTAGTTGATGAAGTGGAGTTTTGATATAGCTGCTTCACAGAAAAATATATCCCCAATGTGTTCAGGCTAATCTTAGACAAGCTGCGGCTCAATGCTCTATTTATGTAATTAATACTTTAAGCGTCCTAACGCGGCGTGAGCTCATTGGGCTGGTTTAATTTGTTCTTCTCTTGTACGCCGGCGGAAAGGAGGAAAAGGTTGTGAAGAGCAGGTTACGCCCAAAATCAATAGATTCTAACGGATAAGATTGAACTAAGTAAACTACACATAGTAACTAGTAACGGACCTCATTATATATCCGGAGAGAAACAGAAGTCAGCATGTGATCACCTGGGGAGGAAGCCCGTGAGAAGGAAGGCATGAATGCCTTGCAACACGCGCTTTCCATTTCGGCTTATGATAAGTCGGATAAAAAAGAAAACTCGAAGGCTGAAGAGAAGAGACGGCGAACGATGAGTGAATGGCTCAACAACAGAAAATAGA